>CM050163.1:365642518-365870018 GCA_027410445.1 Discoglossus pictus | reverse complement strand
ATGAAGCTTCTAGCTCTTCTTCTGATAGGTTAAGCCCAGTTAGGGTTAAATAGATATACAAGGGGTTAAATAGGCCCATTTGGGGTTATTAATTCCAGATAGGGTTAAATAGACCCCATAGGGGTTAAATAGGCCCAGTTAGGGTTAAATAGGCCCAATTAAAGTTATTAGGTCCAGATAGGGTTAAATACACCCAATTGTCGTTAGATAGGCCCAATTAGGGTTAGATAGACCCAGGTAGGGTTAAATAGGTCTAGAAGGGGTAAAGAAAGGCACAGTTATGTTTAAATAGGCCCATTTAGGGTTATTAGGTCCAGATAGGGTTAAATAGGCCCAGTTAAGGTTAGATTGGCCCAGTTAGGGTTAAATAGGTCTAGAAGGGGTTAAATAGGCCCGGTTAGGGTTATTAGACCCAATAAGGGATAAATAGGTCCAGTTAGATAGGCCTAGTTAGGGTTAGATAGGCCCAGTTGGGGTTAAATAGACCCAGGTAGGGTTAAATAGGTCTAGAAGGGGTAAAGAAAGGCACAGCTATGTTTAAATAGGCCCATTTAGGGTTATTAGGTCCAGATAGGGTTAAATAGGCCCAGTTAAGGTTAGATTGGCACAGTTAGGGTTAAATAGGTCTAGAAGGGGTTAAATAGGCCCGGTTAGGGTTATTAGACCCAATAAGGGATAAATAGGTCCAGTTAGATAGGCCTAGTTAGGGTTAGATAGGCCCAGTTGGGGTTAAATAGGGCCAGTTATGGTTAAATAGACTCAGTTATGGTTAGATAGGCCCAGTTAGGGTTAGATATGACCAGTTAGGGTTAAATGGGTCTAGAAGGGGTTAAATAGGCCCAGTTAGAGTTTTTGGGTCCAGATAGGGTTAAATAGGTCCAATTAGGTTAGATTGGCCCAGTTAAGGTTAAATTGGGCCAGTTATGGTTAAATAGGCCCAGTTAGGGTGAAATATGTCTAGAAAGGTGTTAAATAGGCTCAGTTGGGGTTAAATAGGTCCAGTTAGGGTTAAATAGGTCTAGAAGGGATTAAATAGGCCCAGTTAGGGTTATTAGGTCCAGATAGGGTTCAATAGGCCCAGTAAGGGTTACATACGGTTTAGTATTGGTTAATGGGGCATAGTTAGGGTTAAGGGGTTTTATCTAGATTTAATAGTGTAGTGCTTAGACTTTGTCATGAGGGTCCTGGAGGACCCTCATGGCACTTATAGGATAAACCTATGGGTTAATAGTGTCCGATAGGGTTCTTTATAGACCCCTATTGCACTGAGGGGGTTCATTTTAGTCTCATGGTGGTCTAAACTGACCCACATTAGTCACTGGGTTAATTTTAGGTGCCGGGGGGGTACTTATAGTGACCCGGTGGCAGGGGTTTACAGTTTTATTGATCGTAGGTCCTTTAAAGATCTTTAAGGTTCTTTCAGGACCTGAGCAGGACGGGAAATTTGAATTTTTAATGCACGGGCCCCCGATCGGACCCACGCTGCAAGGGTTAATGTTAGTTGCCGCGGGGGTTACTTACAGTACCCCCGCGGCTTGGGTTAACCATTAGTGTGCCGCAGTCTCTTTAAGAAGACGCAGCGGGACTCGTACAGGCTTGGGTATCTTTAGGGCTTAATATTATTCAATGCAGCACTGTGCAGCACAGTAAATCATAGGGGGCATTAGGGGGACATGAGGATGACATGTAGTACATTGGCTAGCTGGCACATCGCCTCTAGCCAATACTGTCATTTGTGGCCACAAGCCCGCCGGGCTTAGAGAATAGGATAACTACCTTCGGGGTCATTCAAGTGCGGAGTCCCAGGCTTGGATGACCTCCAATATCTTCAAGCCTGGCAGACTGCGGCCACAAATGACAGTATTGGCTAGCGGCGATGTGCCAGCTAGCCAATATAGTATATGTCATCCTCATGTCCCCCAATGTGTCCCCAGTCATTTATAGTGATGTACAGTGCTTCCTTGAATTTATTTTTGACTTTTAAGTTTGGCGTGCTTTGAAGCCTGATCTGCGGACTAACTCCCACGATCAGGTACAAGCTCGCCAAAGCTAATGGCTGATTGCCTGTCTTGCGATAGGCCGTAGGATAAGGTGTGCTGCGGCCCCTTTGCTTTAAATATCAAATAGCAAGGAATCACAGTTTTGCAGGCGTTTTGCAGCCATCATTAGATTGAGGCCTACAATGTCAAGGAATATTCACAGAAATGTCTATATGCAGAGATAATTCTGTCTGTTCATGTACCTGGCACCCTCTGATATACTCTACACATTTATAAACATACATTGACATATTATTTTATATATAGGTGTGTGGTAATCTTATGGTTGGGCTACAGCAAGTGTGAAGGAGGAGAAGTTACTGGGTCGTGGGAAGCATGAAACCTAAGTACTCTCCTGTGAAGAGCTACACTTGAATCAGGCAACATTTTTTTTTAGAAAATAGAAAACTTAACACATACTCTAATTTGCTACTTTTTACATGCAGTTAAGCCGGTGTGGAATCTACCAGTTTGGTTTCCACAGATCAACATACTGAGGTGTGAGGAAATGCACTGGAAGTGTGTCTACGTCTACCAGTGCTCTCAGCAGTACCAAAAAAAAAGTTGATTAGAAAACAATGCAGTAAAGAATAATTGCATGGAATATAAAAGTTGTTTATATTTCTAAAAACCTATTGTCCATTACCATTTTAATTATTTAAAATACCATATATAAATTGACTACATTTATCTTTTCATTGACCTAAAGGTTTACTGGATTTTATTTATATTTGCCAAGAGAGTCCAGTCTCATTTACAGAACTCCAGCAATTTACTGAAAACTGGATTCCCATTACAAAGAGAATAGTCAAAGGATGGAGAAAACATTTTGAGATGTTTGAACCTAAATAGGTTACAAAGTACAAACTCTAAAAATGCTTTAATTTTTATAGCTTTATTTTTTATTTAGCACATAATAATCCAAACTACAGATATAACATTAGAAAAATGAATTTGCTCTGAAAAAAACATTGTATAATATTCCATATGTTAGAATAAATATGCTCACCAGAATTTTGTCTAAATTCATAGAAATGTGTTGAACATTTTCCTGCATGAGTAAGTACATTTTCTACATGATGGTCAGCCAACATTAGTTTCAAGTGATGGCGTTGTTCCTTTCACCAGAGTGCAGTCGGATGTGAGTAGAGATTTTGCTAGGATTGTTATTATTGTTTAATAATTGCAATAGATTTGGCTTTTTGGTACAATACTTATCTTACAGCTACCCAGAAATTTAAAAAAACACTGAGTAACAGGCTTCATGGACATACCCAGTTCCCCAATAAATAATAGGAGTAACTTTCATGAACAGGAGAACTCCTCTATAAAAAAATATTTTGTTGTTCCCCTTGTTGCACCTGTTCTGTTCCATTTTTCCACTTTTTGTAGCATTACAGTAAATTTCAACCATTTTCCTTCAATCCATATTGAATTAATTTTCCAGATTTCTTATAATTCTCTCTTCCTGATCTTAAACAAAAGATGGTCATCAAGCACTCATACCACACTCTTTCTTTATATGGTCCCCCATGGTTTCTAAAATTAACCCCTGCATGGTCCTCCACGTCATTTTACACCTATTATTAACCCCTATGTATTGGAGGTCCTGTAAGGACATCTGTGGCATACAAAATTAACCCAGCATATTACCCATGTGGCATACAAAATTAACCAAACATATTACCCATGTGGTATATAAAATTAACATCCTAATATTAAGGACCCCCATGGCACCCTAATTATTAACCAAGTGGGCCATAACTTACCCCCATATAAATTACACCTCCAAGGAGATTCCAAATAACCCCCAATAGCCCTAAAGTAAAAGTTTAAAAAAATACACACATAAAGAAATTACAGTAAAATAAAAAAAACATTACTAAAAATAATAAACAGTTTTAAAAAATACAAAATTAATTACACTACACATAGATAAAACAATAAAATAAACAACAATAAAAGGGAAACATGTAATACTTACCTTTCCTTTTATGCCCTCCAGCAATGATCAACGATGCACTTGTCCTCAGTGTTCTGCCCTGGATAATCATGATATAGATGTTAATAGAAGCATCTGATCCTCTTCAATCTTGATTGATTTATGAGTATACTGTTAATAATTAGGCTGCCATGTGTGTCCTCAAGTTACCTCATGGTACATGGGGATGACTTTTAGATGCTGCATTGGTCCTTTAAGAACCTCTTTGGTATGGGTTAAGAATTAGAAGCCATGGACGCTTATAAAGACTCTAGAACTCTTAAATCTGGAATCTTTTAAACAATAGAATTCTGTTATGGTTAAGTTGTAACATTTAATTAAAATTATGTAGGCAGCGCATAAGATCTGGTCCGAATGATCAGAAAAGCCTTTAAGAGGAATGAACCAAAAATATTACATTAAAAAAGTAAACAAGATAGTTGGTTATTGGCCAAACTGAAGCATAGCATTAATAGATCACTTATCACTATGATCAAAACCAGCTCAGGTCATACCACTAGAAACCGTGACAGAATTTATAAAAATTTTCATACTTTGTATTCCTTGCTTTATATGAAAGTCTGACCCACATTAACAGCCTATTAATAGTTTGCTTTGGGCCTATAACCTTCCTGTGGTTTCTTAATCTGATCTTGACAACCTAAATTCATTGAAGATAATATAAACAATTTGGTGACTAAACCTAATAATCAAATTTTAGTACAAACAAGATTTAATTATATCTAATGACAACACATTGGAATCAGTTACATATCATTGCAAGAGAAATTGTCTTATCTGGGTTTCCCTGCTGAATTGCTTGGATACTACTCTTCTATCTAATAGTTATTGATTAACTGCCAGGGCATACTTATGGAATGTATGAAATGCATTCTTTTAAATAAAATAGTATTTTTGCATTCAGTCAAAGCTCCCAGCTTCTCAGTTTTCGACATTGATTTGAAATATTAAAGCTTTTACAAAGTATGGATTTTCTTAGTAATAGTGATAAGGCAAAGTTAACGTATTCTATTTCTACGGAAGGTATGTATTCATTCACTTATTATTGTAGCGTTTGTACATTGTAGTAACCGTGCTTTGTCAAATGCCGTGGAGAGCATGTAATATGAATTTAACCCCTCTCGTGACACTAGAAGATTATGTCAAGTGGCTAAGGCTAGAGTAATAACAGTGAGCCTCATTCAATTGAGGCATCATAAGTTACCTAATGTAGGACTTACGTTTGCGGGCCTGCTGCGAGCCCACAGCATCATCAAGTTAAGGTGCTATTTAATTGGCCATGGCCGCAAGTTAGGGGCCAATATGAAAATCGGAAACCATTGCTGTCAGACGTAGCATTTCCGGGCTTGAACATGTTACGGGAGCAAGCCTGTAACACCTAATGCAGAAACAGCCAATGGAAACAGAGATCGTCATCATGACCAACCTCCAAGCCTGAAACTTGTAAGTGAAGGCCATAGGACTTTGAAATCTAACCTCCATTTTTCAAAGTACTACGGGCTTCAACATCCAAGTTCACATTGATTGCCGTGATCGATATAACACAAAAATTCAACATGAAATAAAGTAGTGGAGAATGTTGTGCTATTAATTTTAAGACCTAACATCACTTTCACTCTTATTAAGAGTTCAGTATTGCTTTTTTATTTGCTTTTAAAGTGCTCAGATTTGTCATTAAGCCCTTTGCAAGACCTCCTTGGTACCATTAACTTGTGGTTAGATATTTGCCATTTCCGGGCTTGACGGAGTGGTTAGCGAGGGGGAATTGAAGCAATTGAATATCGATTTGTGATTTTAGCATTTGCGACACTTGCGGCCGTGAAAGATCAAAGGCTTGAAGGGCATTAACTTGCGAAGCAAAATCAACTGTGACCTCCACTTGAAAGCCCGGATCTCCTGAACGGCTCAATTGAATGAGGGTCAGTGTATTTAGTATAATTTGGAAGAGAGTGCAAGTTTTCAAAAAGTCTACATATGAAGAGGATAAACCCACTATTATTAATCATTGTCTGAATTTATAAACACTGCCCACATTTAAACATTTTCATGAGTTTTAAAAGAGGGCACAGGGAGGTAGCATTTTAAATAGTTCTATATATATGTAATCTGCTATACCAACTATCCTTGTTTTATTCATGTTACGTTACAGTAAGAGAATCCATAAGGCCAACCGAGAGTTTAAGATGTTGATCCTCAAAATATTATTTAACTTGATTGCCAGTGCGCTTTAGTTGCATTCTGACAAAGATCAAAGCATACACAACAAATACAAAATGCATTGTAATTTCATTTAAAATTATGCTGCCAATCCTAAACAACAAGAAGATTGATAACTGTAAATTAACTAAGAATGTTTACATAAATATCTGTCTACATGTCCTGTTGGGTCCTTAGCATGTGAACATTTTTAAGAAGCATTTTTGTGATGTTCTATCACAATCCTTTAACTTTGACACTGTGTCCTTTGATGATGACTTTTTATATACTTCACCTAAGATTTATTTCCATTATTTTACTGCACATTTCCTTTTGATGTGAAATTCAATAGAAAACATCTGTGCATATTGAGCATGAAATAAATTGTTCTGGATTAACAAAATAAGGTCAGAATGGTTCAACTAGAAAGCATGTAGGTTGGCTGGGAATTTCATTTTCATAAATAATTACTAGAGCCCTCTAGAGAGTTTGACTAATTAGCAATTTACAGCTCAGGGTTCATAATGTGTTATTTCCACATAATGATAACTATCAAATAAAATGTTAATAGAAATATGGGTTAAAAGGCATACAGCAAAAAGAAGTGTACTATCAAACAGTTCTGGGAGCAACTAACCTTTCAAAGTACAAACACAATGCGTATAACCTAGAATACCAACTAAAATAACACAGTAACATTTGTAAAATGTCCCTTCTTAACTGTGCTAAAATATTGCAGTGTAATACATGTATCATATAAATACATCCCAATATCACATACCTGAATGACAGCCGATCAATGATCCATACTGAAAAGGAGGAACCTTTTATATTTATATTTTATAATGATAATTTTATATTATACTACAACTGTTTTTGGCATGACTACTGGCCTCTGCACAGAATTAAAAGGCAACAAAACTTACCAAAAATCCCAACAAGGTGTGTAAATATGTATAATTAATTTAAAATGTCATACTAACTGAAAAAAACAACATCCACATAACCATTGTATGGGAGACCCTAATATAAAGTTAATAATGCTCCTGTAAAAGTTAACCGATAAGAAATGTTGATATAATATGGCAAAATAAGAAAACTTTTAAAGTAGTTAACAATAAATCAAACACAGAGTGTGTTACTTACGTGTTATTAAATTATTGGGTATGATGTGTACATTCTGAGTAGTATGATAAATGAGTGGTCTGTAGTGTAGAAAAAGCATAGTGAAGTGAGGTAGAGTAAGATGACAGGACTATTTCCTTTTTTAATTTTGTCTTAACATGTGATAGGACGATGAGGAACAAGAGACTTGCAAATATCCAAACTATAGCATCCTCCTTCTTTAAATCTATTCTTTTGAACATAAGCATTGATATGAACTTTATTAAAGAAGCAGGTGCAGGTTTTCACATCCATATTTACACATCCTCTGAAGTTTCTTTCAGTTCACTTGTAAGGGTAAGGCAGATGAAAACATTGCTTATCTATTTCTGTGTTGTTTTAGTGTTATTTATTTCTTAAAATAATTTATTTTCCATGCAGAAACCCCTATATTGTATAAAACATGTTCCTAAAAATGTACAGTAGAAGGTTTGCCACTATGGTGGCCCTTTCAGAAGAATGAAATATATTTTATACCCAGAGCACATGTGCAGGACTACAAATTTTAAAGATTGCATATTATAATGATATCTAAAAAGAATAATCATATGTTCATATGAGAAAGTCCAGGCAGAGATACCGACAGAAAAACAATTGGGTGCTATAGAATTATAAATATACTTGGCATATTTATAATAGAAAGAGGAAACTATTGTTATTACTAGTAGAACTATAGTGTAATAATATGGTAATGGAAAGGAAGTCACAGAAGGTAACTCAAACAGAGTATGATGCTCTATAGTATAGCCTTTGGGTCTACTGTGTCTTCGCTAGAATTGAATGCATGAATTATTACACACTGGAAGTTCAGAAAAACTACTATTTTTAGTTAGCAAAAAAAATACAAAATGTATATAACTCAACAGCTAAACTACAATTCAATAAGCTTGTGACTAATTTTGCAGAAACGTCATTGGAATGTCATTTGAAAATCAATGATAAAGTATGGACAATATAATATACAGTAGTTCTACAAATCAGGATTGTTACAGTCACCCTAAAGGTATCCTTATAAGGTGGGTGAAGCAGCTATACAAAAACAGCCCTATCATTTACCTACAATGAATGTAAAAAAAAAAAAAACTTTAGCTGTCACAAAATCTGTAATAGAACATCTGTAAAAATCTGTAGTAGAACATTGTCACCCCGAGGCAATTCAAGAATTTAGTATCTAAAGTTGTCCAACATTTATTAGAGTAACACAACAATCCCTATTTGGGGCTTGATTACATGGCTCCTACAGGAAATCTTGACCTAATCTCACATAAGCCCTTATATATTAAACGTTGCCTGTTTTAAACCCTTACATGTAAAGCCTTACAAGTGATTTCTATGTAAGAACTGTTCCTGGCAGCCCTTGTAAACATTATGGGGGAAGGGGCTTTTGACCGGGCTAGTGATTGGGAATGTGTTGGGTTATATTACAAGGGGAGGAGTTGGGGTTGAATAATACTGAGAGCTTCCTGCCTTCAGGCAGTTGGTCCAGGGAGAGGCACATGAGAAGATCCCGCCCTCCCAACTTGTATTTTGGTATGCATTTTTTCACATCTAGTAGGCGGGGTGATTGCTCTTGTTAAGAGGGAGCAGATTTATGTTGGTGGTATACAACTGTTAAAGGGGGAGGTCTCTTGGACACGGGGTTCTGGGAGACCTCAGTTGTTGGGCTCCCCTTGATAGACTTGAGCAATCACCTCTGGTTTTGGTTTGATGAATTGATAATTCAAATAAAGGCTGTGGACAGTTTTATTTCCATAATTTGTGTCTGTGTTTTATTAATGAGTTGGGGTCGGTTGTTCAACAGTTACGTACATAATCACATATGTAGAGCTCTTTCCAGTAAACTCTACATTTAATACCATATAACATGTGTGAAATTAACATATAATGTGATGTGCCTGAGCTATAATGTTCATGTGCAATGATAATAAACCTCATCATTATGTGATAAACCAGTATTATCACCATAACATGACATAACACTTATTTCATTGGTGGTGATGTCATCGCACCTTATTTCAGTACTACCTAAAAAAGAAGACAGAAAAAAAAAAAAAATAGACAGGATGAAGTCTTATCTCATCCCCCTCTTTGACACAGGGGGTCCCCTCTCCTAAGCCACCACAAGGTTACCTGGCAGGGTTATACAGAAGGGGCTACTGTGTTAGGGGGACATGTTAGGGGGACCTCTTTGGTAGTGGTAGATTGGGAGGCCACCAGTCTTTGAAATAGTTCCAGCATTGCTGCTCTGAGGACCCCATCCTGATCAAATTACAGCACAGGATATTTATATTTTGACAGAGCTAGGGCCCACCCTTGCAACTTCTGTATCCCACAGAATAAACAAAAATACAGTCAAAAATACATGAAGATGATCAGATCACCCCAATGTTATAAAGTAATTAGTTATACTGCCTCTTGATCCCTTGTAGCATGCAGGTCAAGATCACACTGTTTTCTAATGTTCTAATGGTGGCTTCACATATATAGTTGTCAGTGTTCGGAACGCTTACGATGTTGGTCACACTTTGCAAGACTTGTGAAGCGAGGCGAGCCATCGGCCATAAGCCTCACAACCGAGGCAAGCAGTTGAGGCATGCAGGACTTACGATGCGTACCACTTAGGACCAAAACCTGCACATTCACTGTGCACTCGCCAAATTACGACTTTAATGGCCGAACCACGGAACTGAAAAAAACACAAAATATGCCTCAAATTAACTTACACACTCACACACAGTACAGGGGGAAAGCCAGGGAGCCTGTGATTGAGGTTGCAAGTTAATTTGAGGCATATTATGCGTTTTTTTACGATTGAAAATCGCCTAAGCGAGAAAAAAATGGCTGCCGAAAAAAGCGAAACACGGAGAGAACGAGGCCGAAGGACATAAGACTATCATGAAGGACGTAAAACTAGCCCGTAGAACGTAAAACAAGCTCTAAGCAGTAGCACTTAATGCAAGCCAGTAACACTTAATCCAAGCCACTAACATTTACCACAAGGCAGTAACACTTAACCAAGGCAGTAACACAACCCAAGGCAGTAACACAACCCAAGACAGTAACACTCAAGCGTGATGCCTATAAAGTACACAGGATGAGAGGCATGCAATGAGCACCAGTGCTGCTCAGAGGACTCATAGCCTAGCATTGTGAGGCAAACAGCATTGCCAGGCTTACAATTTTACTCCCATAATTTTTGACGGACAATTTCCTAGTTTTCATATAAAAGTTTAGGTGGAACTTGCCATTTAAAAATGTTTTACTGAGTAAGCAAAAGTACAACATATTTTAAACTTCCTTTTAGTTGTGTAAAAAAATGGCTACCCTAGTAAATTATATTATCCATGCATAGTATTAGCACTATACGTTACTTTGTCAAAAAGCATAAGCTAAAAATGGAAGTTGCACTCTCCTCTGTATACTAATACCATAAAACAAATACCTCAGTATCCTGTCATTAATAAATAGTTCGTATAACCTTTATTTTATTACCTTTTATATGCAGTTATGATGCAGTAAAATCTACCATATTGCTTTCTGATGGTCTGCTTCCACAGATTGGAGGAGTCTATAATTGCAGTTTAAACTGCTGTCTGCTACAATATAAATATGTGACCACACAAAATGTCAGTGTTTTTTTAATAAGACTAATGAAAAGCTCATTATGAATTGAAAGAAGTAGCTCAGTAAAGGAAATTGATCATTACAGTAAAGGATAATTGTGTAAAAAGTTAAATATTGAAAGGCTGTTTATTTTTATTTATTTGAGTTTAGTTCAAAAGACCATATAAAAAATGTGAGTACAGTGGTTCTTTAACAACGCTTAAAGGCGCCACTACATTCCAGCTGCAGTCATTGATATCGACATGAACAAAATGTTGCTCAGAGCTCCATTCAGGTCTTTTTTTATGGGGCAGAAATAAACATATGTGCAAGATGGTTTATGTATTTATGGAGTAAATTTAAGCAAAATGTGTTTTATACTCTATAACAGTAGTTCCCAAACCTCTCCACAGAGCTCCCCAGACAGGTCGGTATTTCACGTGAACACAGGTGAGGAAATAAGTAGGCCAACAAGCCATGGAGCCTCTGATTGCAACACCTCTGTTCACACACTGTTACTTTGAAATTCCAACCTGTCTGAGGAGCCCTGAGGAGAGGTTTGGGAACCACTGATCTATAATGTATATACTTATTATTTTTTGGTCTATTTTTTTTTAGATATTTGGTTCTTAACCCATCAAAAAGATTATCAATATTTGTATTAGTAACCTGTGCATCATAGCTTTTTTTTGGCATCGTTCAGTCGTTTCTACTCTCTGTGACCTCATGGACTGAAACACACCAGGCACATCTTTATGTCCATGGTCCTGGCAGTTTAATTGAAACCAAGCAGTAATTGTTGTTTCTCGATGTTCACTTTGGGCTAAGGCAGTTATTTCATTGCCTGCAGTAAAGCAAACAAACTGACTTTGTGGCAAATGTACAGCTAATCGATACACAGCATGTGACCGATCATGCATCTCAAATTTCAGAAGACGCCACATTGCTTCAGGAGCACTGACACATCTAAATAATTAGAAAGTTCATCATGTAAAATTGGATTCTTCTTTTGTTTTGTGCACCTTGCACAACAACAGTTGCTGCATCATATCCTTTGCATATATATTTATACACATATGTGATGGATTTAATAGAAGTGCAAGCTTCCACATTTATGTGTGCATTGTACTTCATCAGCAAATGTGGATTGTATGGAACCACATATCTATTATTATCAACCTCTTGGCCATGGATAATAGCTGTTTGTCCTTCTTTTCTTTTATACAAAGGATATCCATCACAATTGGCATAAGTTTCCATTTGAAATTGTTTTGCAAACACTTTTGTAAATTTTTTATTTTCCATACATGGTGAATTTGGATTGATATCTCCACATGGCCCATGAATCATTCTGTGTGTTACAATCTCATAAAGTTTAGAATATTTTTTTAAAGGTTATAAAATGTTATAAAATTCAGATTATTTGCTTCGACTTGTAGATAGTAATTAATAATCCATTGTTGTGTGAGTTTGCCCCCACATAAAATAGAATTAAAATAATCCCGACTAGCAGTTTATATTCCAGCATAGACATATTGCATCTAACACTAACTTTACTATTGGGATAACTTTGCAATTGTAATTTCGGTTCCCATCCTGGTTCACCATTTGGAAAGAAAATGGGATATAAGTTAATATATTTATGTTTATAAAAGGTTGGTCTTCATTGCGTGGATATATTCTAATATCCCGCTGAAAAGGTGGTTCACCATCCTCATTTTTAAAGACCATGGCAACCTCATTTACTGTGGGTAAATGATACCGTCGTTGATCAGTGTTGTGATCTCTTTTTAAAATTATATTTATCTTTATCTTGGTATTGGCAATTGATATATTTGAGCATGTTGCTGTTGTTCTTTTTCAACCTGTGCAAATTGTTAGTATGCTTGGCTGTATTGGTTGTTGGCCATAATTTTATCCAGCTGTTCAAAGACTATGCGCAAATACTGTTTATTTTATGGAAGCGTCATCCGTTGTTCAACAGCTTCCATTGTATCTAAGACATATAATTGTGCTAATTTCCTTTGCTCTCCTTCTTGTGGTTGTAAATGTGAAGTGCGTGGTAGATTTGTCCTTGAACTCTAAAACGGTAAGGACCATATCCTGGGACATTTTCTGCTAATGTAGCACCCATTGAAGCAAATGAAATTGCACTGTTATAAGACTTGATGTTTTTTTTTTTTAAATTGGTATAATTTGGAATTGTTGGATTGCTCATGATACTTTGTAAGTAATCTGGAAATGTGTGTCTTTGTGGAAGTCTTAACTTTCCTATCTGACAGCAACTAATGAAGTCTCCGCCAGTTGGTCTTTCCTTGAGAAAATGATAGGCCCCACAAAACTGACAAACAACATTGAGTAATCCACGATAATGAGTGTCTACTGTTAGTGCTGTAATCAAAGCAGTATACTGAGCTTCCTCAACATAGATATACCTACAACTTTCTATATCTTCATTGGTGTCATGTGTACGCACATTGGTGTCATGAGGCAATATTGGATCATTAGGCAATGTTTCACAGACATTTTTTTGTTTACTTTTTCTTTTTTTTGAAGTTCCAGCACACTCACTTTGTGCTTTCTTACTCATTTTTCTTTTATTTAAAAGTCTGTGTTGGTCTTCTTCTCTTAAGTGTTGGGAAGTCTTGGTGGACTGTGCATCTCTCCACCTTTGCTTCCTTTCCCTTGCCACTCTTCTTTTGCGTTCAATCCTGTCTTCTCCGTTGTCCGCCATTGTAATCTGTTATTGTAAATACAGGTGTAAGATGTAATGATCTTTTGTATTGTACATATTGTTTGTAGCTGCTCTCAATGCAAAACCTAAATAGCATTAATGAAAGAATGCAATGATTTGAAAAGCATTTTGAATTTTTCCATGAAATAAATTAATCCATTAAGATTTTTGTTATTGGCATACATTAAAAAGGAAAATGCTGCACATATATATATTGATAAATAAGATTTTTTTTTGTACTAATTAATTATTAAGTCATTAATAAATAATATACGTTAATGAATTCATCAATAACTGACATCAATGGTAAACCTAAAGAGGTAATTATGTTTTCCTAAAGAAGGGCAAACAGAAAGAGCTATGAGCAAAATAGATCGGGCTTAAAATAATGTGCAATTTTGTAATTTTATTAATGCTGAAATGACTTATGAGGTGTAATTTGCGTTCTATAAAAGTTAATTAGTTAAGCATATATGTATGCATATTTTTTTGGGGGGGTTATTATGAATGAATAATTAAATACTAAGGACCTCATTCATTTGCAATTTGTGCAATGCAATAGGGCACTATATAAGCACATAGCATATTTTTGGGGGGAAGTTTTTAGTTGGTGAAAACCTTGGTTTTGAAACAATGTTCATTAACTAAAAAGTTATGTAAAAATAATATGCTATGTCCTTATATAGAGCCCTATTCAATTTCACAAATTGCCATTGAATGAGGCCCTAAATAATCATAGGTTAATGAATTAATCATTAATTGCCATCAATGTAAAATAAAAATGGAAAAATTAAATCATATACCTGTGAAATTGATGTTATTGCAGATAAAATCCTGCAGAATTCACTTTCTGTCTACAGAGATGAGTAATCTGTGAAATGACATGAAAATCATTTTTAATGGTTGTATTCAATTAATTCGTGACTATGATGTTTAATTGGCATAGATGCAAAACAAACATGCATAATCATTAATATATTCAAAAATAAAAGCAGTATGTCATAATCTAAGAAAATACTTTAAATATTTAAGTGCTTTGAAGGTCCTATCCCTCTCAGGTAATTATAAGCACTCCAGATATGTAAGTGCTTTGTAAAATGTACATATTTTTTGATCTATTATAAATGTGTTTTTTTTTTTTATTATTAATTAGTAGTTCCAAAAGCAATGTACATGAATGAGCAATAAGGCAGATATATAAGTGCAGGTTAAAACATTTTATTATTTTTATTGCAGTATAAAATGTATGTTTTTGTTGTTGTAATGATTGCCAATTATTAATTAATTAATATATTAATATACGTTAATTAATCAATAACTGTCACCAATGCAAAATAAAAAAGACTTAATCCTTTTTTGTTCCATAAGAACATAATTAAATTATATATCTGTAAAGGTGATCTTTATTCTGAGCAAAGGCTGCAAACGTCACTCTCTGTGTTCAGTCAGCTGCAGAGATGATGAAACTATGAAATACGATGGAGAGCATTTGTAATATTTGTAATATCCCTATGAGGCAATCAGCAGCAACACGGATATGTCAGTGCATAGTAAAATATATAGTACTAATTAATAATCAATAAATCAATGTACATTACTAATTAATTATTCAATGAATTAATATATTACAAACAGCTAAGCATGAAAGTATTGATAAACTAAAGCAAGTGTAAATTATACGTTTGTTGCTCAATTTTTTTTTAACTAATATTATATACCTTTTTTTAAGAATATTTAATTTATTCATTATTTATTAATGATTATTTATCTAAATTAATATACTTTACCTATGTGTATTTAATATTCAGCAATCAGTATCCTGAAGAACTAACAAACTCTTTGGATTTTCCAGCAGCAGAAAATGTCCACTCAGACTGTCATCACCTGATGAGAAAGTGTGAGCTCTGTGGCAAGGGTGCCCTATACATAGGCTGCGTGCGCGAGACAAAACCGTTGTGTAAATGTGTAAGATAGTGTTATAAAATTAGGGCGTTAGTCTTTGTTTTACGCGTTTCACGAGAATTTGGCATCCGTCGTATTAGTATTTTTCTACCACCTACGTTGCTGGCTGTGTTTTGCGCGGTTCGGGTCGTGGTTTTTTTCTCTCGCTTAGCAGATTTTCAAGTGACGAAACTGCTGAAATTCGACATAAAATTGCGATCTACCTCACTTCCAGACGTCCTGGCTGTTCTCCCGTGCTGTGTGCAATGTTTTTGTTGTATTTGTTTTTGTATTTTTTGTGTTTTTCTTGGTTTTTGGTTTGCGCGGTTCGGTTGTTAACTTCGTATTTTTCCTATGTTGTATTTCTTCTTCTAAGTGCCTCATCTCAGAATTTTTTTTTTCTAAGTCCCGCGTTCGTCAACTTCTTGCAGCCTAAGGCGATCCTGCGTTTTGTAAGTGTTTGGAGGCTAAGTCCCGCATGTTTCATTACCTCCACTGCTCGCTTTGCTTTGTGAGGCTCGCAGGCAATGATCGCCTTTGGCGCTCATTGGCTGTGCTGCGCGTTTTATTGGTTTAACAGCTCGCTTTGCGCGGCTCACAGGCAATGAGTGCCTTCGCCACTCATCACCTAATTGCTCTGACTTAAAGGCTCGCCTCGCTATGCGAGGCTCGTAGGCGAGGAGCGCCTCTGGTGCTTATAGCTAAGTTGTATGCGGCGCGCAAAGTGTGACGACGTCTCATAGTTGGACAATTATAATATATGATTGAAATTTTGTTTATAGTGATATTTACTGCTTACCAGTTAAAATTATTGATCATTACCCAACCCTTTTAATGTGATGACAAATAATCCACCTACCATATATTCCAACTGTTAAAATTACTCAGCTTCCCAAGATTTTGGACTATTTACAGGTCCCTATTTTTTGGTACCTAAATGGGACATATATACACAGCAGGTCACCATCCTACTATTTATGTAAGATAACATCTGGAAAATCACACATAAAATACAAAGCCGATATTACATGCAATCACACAAGTCCTATATGCCAAAAAACTATTTTTTTCCAAGAATGTGGCACTTACTAAAATAAATACAGAAGCATTGAAATGTGTTGGGTAGATGATTGGTAAGTTCTTGCTATAGAGATTTGTGTATTAATTGTGTTTCTAATTTGAATTAGCAAAGTTAGCTTTTTTCTTTAAGATGATTCATGATTCTTATTTTACCATTATATATGAGTTCCACCCAGTGACTTCCTGTGAAACCTCTGTCCCCCAGATCAAGCAGATCACATACGGGTTATATTGTGCATTTCATAGTATTTTATAGTGTAATGTACAAAAATGTTGCATTGCATATTTCTATTTCACACAACTAAGCTGTGGTCTCATGGTTCCCATTTCCTTGTGATTAGACAACAAGATAAAATAGCAAAACTAGGTGAAAAGATTGGAAAGGAACAATTAACAAAAAGAGCATGCATTATTAGATAATAACCTTCAGCTGATATGGTAATTATCATAACCTATAATGCCAATATTAAAACTTAATAATACATTTTTATATATTTAAAAAACATATAATAAAGTAACTATAATTATAGGCATACATATTTGTCAATTGTGCAATATATTTAAATGCATCCATCAACTGTGTAATATTTCTAAATGTCATGACAAAGCTACTTGGCAGTGGTAAAACAACTGTCAGGCTTAATAATTCTGCCTGTTTAGGGATTCATTCAAATTATTTTTTGAGTTTATATGATTCTGCCCATATAGGGCTTCGTTACTGGGGGGTGGGGGTGGGGTTATGTCTATTTTAAACCTGGAACCTACTTATAATAAATCCTTCTAGCAGTATATCAAAAGGGGAATGGAGTTTGATCCCTTTAAATATGAGTGTTATTGGAAAGAGTTGTTGATTAGTCGTTCAGTCGTGTCTGACTCGCCATGACCCTATGGACAACAGCACGCCAGGCACATCTATGGTTATGTCTCTGATTGTGCTTATCCATAAGTTTTTCATGGCAAAAAAAATGGCATCAGTTCCCAGTTCCTTCTCCAGTGGACCATGATTTATCTGACGTCTCTGCTATGTCCTAGGATGACCCTACATGGTATAGCTCAGAGCTTCATTGAAGTACACAGGCCCCTTCACCACAACAAGGTAGTGATCCAGAAGGGGACATTTACTAAGTAGAGACCTGTTTTTTGCATTATAGAGCCTTAGTTTACTGATGTAATATCAACATTATTATATCAGTATCTCTACTTTATTCTGACCATATATTTTGCAACTTTTTGAGCTAGCAGTCCAGTTCACCTTTCCTTATATTATAAGGGATTAACCATGTATTTGCAATATAGAGTGCATGCTTTATAATAATGGTCTATTTAGCAAAAAATATATTGATATTTGGCAAGTGATATATAATTTCAGTTATCACATTTGTTATTGCACTACCGCAGGATTTATAACCAGCTTTTGGGGCTTTAACTTTGGTTAAGCCTTTCAGGAAGGAGGTATCCCTTTGGGGAATCATTGATTCCCCCATTATTCTTACCCTTGTATTTTAGGGTTTTTAGATATATTCCTTTTTCTAAGTAGTCTCTTTTTTAAGATACACATGTGGCATTGCTAATTAATAGAATTAACAAAGCTTCTAATTTAGATTTGTATTTATAGCACTGAATTGGTGTTATGCACATGGAAATATCCAAGGTCTTACCAATATTGTTGAACATCATGAAAGTATTCAATGTTATTGTTGAGTAATAGCACCAGTAAAGGACTATCCCTTTATATATTGAATTTCAAATAATACATAGATAATTTGCTGGATTTACAAAGAGTAGATTTGTGTGTTCACTCAAATTTCTTTTTTAAAGTATCTAATGCATTATTAATTCTAAATGCTGCTGAAGCATAATAATGGAGCATGGAGCATATAAAAGAGCATGTTTTGAAATTTGCAACCCTTGTTTACATGAGCAATAAATACATGGAAAAGTGTAAAGAGCACAATTTACACATGTAGATACAGATCAGCTTCTATTATCCTTTAATAGTGATAGTGAATTGTGTAAATGAAATATTAACACAATATAACATAATGCTGTAAGAGCTAAATATCTATGCATTATAAGTACATAAGATGCAATAAAAGAAATAAACTTTTGGTGCTTAACACCTCATTAGAATGGTCACCAAAATAAAAAAGAAATTGAATAGTAAATAAAGGACATAATCATAATGGGAAGTCCTGAACTGGACTATAAAAATAGAACCATTGTGCACTATGTTCCCACAATGGGGATATAAAAGTCCTCATATATCTGTCATAGAAATCATAGGACTAGGTGCAGAATGTCCCCAGATAAAAACAAAATAAGCAAAAAATAAATCCACTATATTTACAAATATAACACAATAGGCAGCTGGTGGGGCCTCTTATAACAGGGTTAAATACAGCTTAAATACAGAATCATTGAGCAGGGTAAATATTCCTACACTCTGTAGGCTTATCATAAAGCTGATACCTCACCCCTGTATATCTAGAGTCGTAGAAATAAAATAAGCAGGCTAATGAGCCACAGAACGCTGAAAGGAAAAGAGACCCCCAACCTTCTGCTAAGATGAAAAAAATGCCGACCGGTTTCGATTGTACATGCAATCTTTCTCAAGGCTGTGACTACATTTATTGAGCCTTTAATTTGCGGGCTTTTATTGTGCTGAAGCTTTTCCGGCCTTTCTCCTATCCCCACCTGTTACATAGTTACATAGTAATTAAGGTTGAAAAAAGACTTTCAGTCCATCAAGTTCAACTTTTTAAGGTCTCCTCTGATCTGCAATATGCATATTAGTTATTAATTAATTAGTTGTTAATTAATTAATAATAGTATAGTATTCGAGGTTGAATAAAGACTGTTAGTCTATCAAGTTCAACCTTTTTAGTTCTCTCTTGAACTTTTTAATATGTGGACTATATGTTATTAATTGTTAATTGATCCAGAGGAAGGCAAACAGAAAAAAAAAACATTGAAACTTTGCCAATTGTCTCATAAGTGGGAAAAAAAAGCAAAATTCCTTCCTGACCCCAGAAACTGGAGATCAAATTTCTCCCTGGATCAATATTCCTTCGCTAGTTATCTAGGATAACCTTGAATGCCCTCTTTATTCAGAAATATATCTAACCCCTTTTTGAAGTTATCTATCAAATTCGCTGTCACCACCTCCTTTGGTAGAGAATTCCACAGTTTAACCACCCTAACTGTGAAGAACCCTTTTCTTTGTTTAAGGTGAAATCTTTTTTCCTCTAATCTCAAGGGATGTCCTCTTCTCAGTTGAAAATCTCTTGCTATAAAAAGTTCACTTGACAAAGCCTTATATTGACCCTGGATGTATTTAAATAAGATAATCATATCCCCTCGTAGACGCCTTTTTTCTAGCGAAAATAAGTTTAATTTGGTTAGTCTTTCTTCAAAATGTAGCCCCTCCATTCCACTTATTAGTTTTGTTGCCCTTCTCTGTACTTTTTCTAGCTCTAAAATGTCCTGTTGTCCAATAGAAATGCATGTTTTGCGTGCAAGCGTGTTGACGTATACGCATGATGGCCCGTTGACCAATCTGGGCACATGTTCAACACGCAAGGACGTAATTACACGTCATTGACTTCTCTGTTCTGGTGTGGATCTCAAGCTAACACGATCTAGCTATTACAAGTACTTATATTAAATCAAAAAGGAGAACCATAACAAGACTATACACCTCAAACCTATACTGAATAAGAGGGATAAGCAATACCAGAAATATATTGTACTTGTGTAAAACTTAAATCCTACTTGAAAGTCTGCCTAGCAACATACAACAAATATTCCTAATTGGGTAAAGGCTAGAGAACATACAGCACTATAGGAAGCTGGTATAAATACCAAGGGCTCAATTAAAAATCACATAAACACTCAGGAAAGATTATTAATTATGTCTATACTCCATTCTAATTCTAATATTAATGTTGTCATTAATTCATTTTTTTATATATAAAAAAGTAATTTTGGTTAAAAATGCCTAACATTAGAAAGCTATGTCACAAGAAAAAGAAAAAAGAGAATTTACTACATAACTTGTACTACTTCACATAGGAGAAGAAAGGGCAGACTCTTAAATATAGGGCTAAACATGAAGCCTTCATTAAGGCCCCAACTACTTTGAGCTCCCATATGACAGAGACACTTGCATTCTTCTTGCATTCATTTGTTGTCCACGTCACCACCTCTTACATTTGTGGTTAAACTTTTAATAACATGGAATTCTAGGCACTTAAGATCCCATTGATGGTACAGTCTGATGTGTCTGGATACTGGTGTATCCAGTCCATTCCTTACAGATAGCACATGTTCAAGTATACAACGACTCAACTGTCTAATGGTCTTCCCAACATATATCTTTTTACAAGTACACACAATTATATAAATCACTTGAGTTGTACGACAGTTGTAGAACGCCTCTAGATGAAACTCTTTATGAGTATGGGGGTGGCAGAAACTTTTTTCTGGCTTTACATATTGACAAGCCCTACAATGGCCACATGTAAATAGGCTCTTAGTTCTTGTGAGCCAATTGCTCTTGTTTATGTCATCCTTATAAAGGCTCCTCACAAGACTATCACCGAGATTAATACCTCTTCTGTATGTAATCTGTGGATGATCTATTAGTACAGTCGTAAGGGCTTCATCTTCAGTTAGGAGATGCCAGTGATCTGTTCAGATTTGTTTCACTTGCTCTCTATCTGTCCCATATGGCAATATACATCTGATGTTCTTTTCCTTCTCTTTTTTCCGATGGTTAAACAGGAGGTCCGTTCTATCCATACTAACTGCTCTTTTATAGGCCGACTTCAGGGTTGTATTCGAAAACCCACTCTTTTTTAGCCTAATCCTAAAAGTTCATCAGCCTTTTTCTTGAACTCTTCCATTGTATCGCAGTTACGGCAGATGCTGATGTATTGACCAACGGGTATACCTACTTTAAGCGGCCTGGGATGTTGACTGCCCCAGGTCAAGATGTTGTTCATAGCGGTCTCTTTTCTAAACAGAGTAGTGTGTATCCTTCCATCTGTGGTTTTCATGATCTTCAGATCTAAGAAGTTCACTTCTCTTTCATCTATTTCAAAAGTGAGTTTAATGTTCATATCGTTATTATTCAATAATCTCATGAATTCTATGAATCCAGCTTTCTCTCCTTGCGAACAGATACAAAGATCATCTATGTATCTCTTCAAAATTAGCACATTCTCTGTATTAATATCCTCACTGAACACTTTTTGATTCTCGCACATCCCTAAAAAGAGATTAGTATAATTGGGGGCACATGGAAATAGAAGACATTTCTTTGTAAAATACATTCAAGTAGATCCAAAATAAATGTATTTCTTCTATGATTTCTTTTACTTCTTGCTTCTAGGTAATATTTCAGTGCTTGTATCCTCAATTCATTGGGGATACTGCTGTACAATTGTTCAATATCAGCATATAAGAACATATAAGAAAGTAGTAAACCTTAGTATTTGTAAACCTAGGAAGGAGGAGTTCATTTGGAAAAAAAATATAGTAATAAAATGTATCTCCAAGGTTGTTTTCAAAATAGATTTTTAGAAAAAACAAGAAAATAATTAACAGTATGTACATAGATAAGTAGAGACAAAAGAGTTTGAGTATTGGGTCAAAGGTGAAAGGGTGTGGACCTTGTGTTTATTTTAGAAGAGGGAGTTTAGTGATCAGCCAATATTGTTTGTAAAACCTTGTAAAAACAATATTAGAAAAAGGTAGTATGTGGAAGTGTTCAGCAGATCACTTCAGATTTTACTTATAACTCTGTAGTGTCCTCCACATGCTTGGAATAAATTGAATATACAGAGACGTCTGTTTTTGTGTTCTATCTGATTCTGTGGGTGACGGAAAGCTAGTAAAAGTATTTTTCTTCAACAATGCACATAAACTCCAGATGTGCCACTGCACAGCAAATATTAAAATGTAATCTTTAATGCAAGGTAGTGATGTCGCAAACCTAAAATTTTCGGTTTGCGAACCGCGAACGCGAACCTCCGCAAATGTTTGCGAACCGGCGAACATCGGCGAACCGCCATAGACTTCAATGGGCAGGCAAATTTTAAAACCCACAGGGACTCTTTCTGGCCACAATAGTGATGGGAAAGTTGTTTCAAGGGGTCTAACAACTGGACTGTGGCATGCCGGAGGGGGATCCATGGCAAAACTCCCACGGAAAATTACATAGTTGATACAGAGTCTGGTTTTAAGCCATAAAGGGCATAAATGACCTAACATTCCTAAATTGTTTGGAATAACATGCTTTAAAACATCAGGTATGATGTTGTATCGATCAGGTAGTGTAAGGGTTACACCTTGCATGACTGGGGGTCTATAGGTGACATTAGTACTGACCTTTATCTGACTGGGTGTCTATAGAGGGACATTAGTAATGACCTTTATCTGACTGGGGGTCTATAGAGGGACATTAGTACTGACCTTTATCTGACTGGGTGTCTATAGAGGGACATTAGTACTTACCTTTAGCTGACTGGGTGTCTATAGAGGGACATTAGTAATGACCTTTATCTGACTGGGGGTCTATAGAGTGACATTAGTACTGACCTTTAGCTTACTGGGTGTCTATAGAGGGACATTAGTAATGACCTTTATCTGACTGGGTGTCTATAGAGGGACATTAGTACTGACCTTTAGCTGACTGGGTGTCTATAGAGGGACATTAGTACTGACCTTTATATGACTGGGGGTCTATAGGTGACATTAGTATTGACCTTTATCTGACTGGGTGTCTATAGAGGGACATTAGTAATGACCTTTATCTGACTGGGGGTCTATAGGTGACATTAGTACTGACCTTTATCTGACTGGGTGTCTATAGAGGGACATTAGTACTGACCTTTAGCTGACTGGGTGTCTATAGAGGGACATTAGTAATGACCTTTATCTGACTGGGGGTCTATAGAGGGACATTAGTACTGACCTTTATCTGTCTGGGGGTCTATAGGTGACATTAGTCCTGACCTCCTGCTGCAGTATTATTACTCCCAGTACTCCCAGGCTTGCTACTATTAGATATAATAACCTCAGTTTCGTTTACTTATCTGTTGGTAACATCAAAATATGATTATTAAATATTTCATATTTCTTTGTTTTTTTCTCCCAAAGTGAACCCCTTTGTGTGTGTCCCACAGATGTGGCGTTTCTGCTCTGCGTATGTTGGATTTGCACCGCTCAAAAAGTATGAAAAGAGATCCCCCCCCCCTTGAAGCCCATTAATGACATCATCAGTAAATTGTATGTAACAGATTCCAGTGTTTAGGTTTTATGACCCAATACTGCGATCATATCACTTATTACTTGTTACATTTCCTGATACTTTTATTATCTTGATCTTTATATATTTACTAGCGACTTGCCCATCAAAAAATGGCGGCAATAAGATTGTAAGGCAGGTAATGGTTTGGACGAGACATTCATTCTGTTGGCGGTCGGAGATCCTTAGGCGCTCATTGCGAGGCTGTTGGTTGTATTTTTTTTCTGATAGCCGCTTTTGCTGTTATTCTTTGGTCGGCTGTGATGTGTTTTTTGCGCTTATTGCAAGGCTTTGTATGCTATGAGCAGCGTTGGCGCTCGTTGTGAGGCGCGCAGTGAATGGCTTTTATGTTTAATGTGATAATGTTTTTTTTGTGTATATGTATTTTTATATGCTAATGAAATAATTACTAAATGAATATACTTTACCTATTTGTAAGTAATATATGCAGGAAGCATTGTGCTGAAGAGCTGACAATCTGTTTTCATGTTCCTGCAGCATACAATGTAGGTTTTCAGTGCTGTGGAGCTGCTGTGTAAGTGTCAGCAATGTGTGCAGTGTGTAGTGTAAATAGGCTGCGTGCGCGAGGGGAAGCCGTTAGGGTAGCTGGGTACTTCCGCATTGTGTAAGTTAGAGTTGTAAAATGGCGGGGAATGTGTATGTGGTACGCGGGTGTGGATGATTTAGCGGCCTTGTTAATAGTGTATCTTTACCTCGCTTTTTAGGAAAATCCGTATGCGTTTTGCGTGTTTAGGGTCCTGTAGCCTCGTTTTCTTTTTTTCAAGGGCCATTTTTTCTCTCACTTAGGTGATTTTCGGGTGTCTAAACTCATGAATTTGGACTTAAATGGAGGTGTAACTTCACTTGCAGAGGTCCTCGGTGCCCGCCTTGCTGTGGGTAAGCTTGTTATGTGTTTGTTGTGTGTATTTATTGTGTTTTTAATGTTTTTAAGTGCGTGCGGTTCGGGCGTTAAGGTCGTATTTTTGTGAGCTCGTAATGTTTTTTTTTCTAAGTCCCGTATTTTTGGATGGTAAGTCCGTAAATTTGATGGTGTAAGTCCCGCCTGCGGCTCATTGCAGCCGACGTGGGAGCCTTCGGCGCTCCTTGCCAGCAACTCTGGCCCTCGCTTTGCAAGCCCGCAGCGTTAGAAACAACCCGCCTGCTCACAACTATATATGTGATATCTGTAACGTCTTCCCCAGTTGGCACTTGTAAATCGTCTAAGCGACAAAAAAAATGGCGTCCGGAAAAAATGAAAACGAGGCTACACGACCCCAAACCGCGCAAAACATCGCCAGCCATGTACGACTTTTACCTAGGAACAGACGAGGTACAAAATACACTATTATAAATAATGGAAACTGCTGGCGAGCCGCGTAACACATACACAATCGCCGCCATTTTACAACACTAACTTGCAACTAATAACATTACAAATCTAAAATGGCGCGTTACACGACTATACAAGCGGTTTCCCCTCGTGCACTGCGCACATTGCTGACACTTACACCTCGGGTCACCAACAGTCCAAATGTACACTGTAAGCTGCAGGAAAATCAAAACTGATTGTTAGCTCTTCAGGTTATTGATCACTGGATATATTAATTACAAATAGGTAAAGTATTTTAGTAATTAATTAATTAATTATTATTAAAAAAAATATATATAAAAAAAATACGCTTAATAGCATATTTTACACTGCGGTTACTTTACATACATTAACGCTTCGCACTTCCTAATACATTTGTTCATTCACAATAGTTATTATCGTGCATTCATTTAATAAGTATTAATTAGTAATGGAAAATAAAAATGTAGACTTTACACTACACTAAAATGTTTTACTTTTTACTCTGCAGTTATATATCTGGATTACTGCTCATTGGCTGCCAGCGATAGCACTCTCAAAGCAGTTACAAATCTAAATCACTTTATTATGCTCTGAGACCTGAATACATTTTTTAATTTACACTGCACAAAAAAAATTATATAATTAACACTGTACTTATATATCTGTCTTTGCGATGAGCGCCTAAGATTGATCGTTGCAAAGCACGAAACATGAAGGACACGAGGGAAGAGACTCACAATGAGCGCCGAAGGTCATCAGAGTTCAAAAAGCATCACATTGTGTGGCAAACAGCATTGCCATGGCTTCAAACTTTATTGCCCCATCATTTGTGCCAGGCAAGTCGCTAGTGATATAATATAACATAATGCAATACAATATTATACAGTACACATGGGTGTTGGAACTGGGGGGGGGGGGGGGTAAGGGGTAACCCCCCCCCCCCCCAGATTTCTTATCGTATGTATGTATGCGTATAGAAGCTAACAGGGGAGGAGAGAGGGGGAGGAAACACAGGGGAGAGGGAGAGGAAGACACAGGAGAGGGGAGAGGGAGAGGAAGACACAGTGGAGAGGGGGAGGAAGACACAGGGCAGAGGGGGGGAAGAGAAACAGGGTAAGGGAGAGGTGAGGGGAAGAGACACATGGGAGGGGGGAGAGACACAGGAGAGAGTGGGGGGTAGAGACACAGGGGAGAGGGGGGAAGAGACTAATGGGAGGGAGTGGTGAGGAGACACCGGGGAGAGAAAAGGGGGTAAAGACACAGAGGAAGGGGGAAGAAACACAGGGGAAGGGAGAGGGGGTAGAGACACAGGGGAGAGGGGGTAGAGACACAGGGAAGAAGGGGGAAGAGACACAGATGAGGGGGGAGAGACACAGGGGAGAGGGAAGGGGGGAAAGACACAGGGGAGGGGGGAAAGAAACACGGGAAGGGAGAGGGGGTAGAGACACAGGGGAGGGGGGAGTGACACCGGGAAGAGGGAAGGGGGAAAAGACACAGGAGAGGGAGCAAAGAAACACTGGGGAAGGGAGAGGGGGTAGAGACACAGGCAAGGGTGGGAGAGACACATGGGAGGGAGTGGGGGGGAGACACAGGGGAGAGGGGGGAGAAAGACACATGGGAGGGAGTGGGGGGGAGACACAGGGGAGGTCTTCTGCTTTATTATTATTCTTATTATTATTACTATATAATGTGTAATACGGACCACTTTTTGGCAATGAGCGCCGCAGGCCTCTATATATCATTCCTGGCTTATTCAGATATATGGAGGATGAATCCGTGGACGTACCTGAATCCCACAAGAGAGTGGTTCATGTGGTGTTTATTATGACACTAGCGACTTGCCCGTCAAAAAATGACGGCAATGTTATTGTAACTGAGCTAATGTTGTTTTGTGTGTAATAGTAAACATGTAATACATTAATAAATGAATAGACTTTACCTATTTGGAAGCATTGTGTTGAAGAGCTGTGAACCTTGTTTGCACACAGACCTACAGCACCAAGCACACTGACAGTACACACAGACCCATAGCACCAAGTACACTGGCAGTGCACACAGACCTAAAGCACCAAGCACACTGACAGTACACACAGATTAACAGCACCAAGTACACTGACAGTACACACAGACCTACAGCACCAAGCACACTGACAGTACACACAGACCTACAGCACCAAGTACACTGACAGTACACACAGACCTAAAGCACCAAGCACACTGGCAGTGCACACAGACCCATAGCACCAAGTACACTGGCAGTGCACACAGACCTAAAGCACCAAGCACACTGACAGTACACACAGATTAACAGCACCAAGTACACTGACGGTACACACAGACCTACAGCACCAAGCACACTGACAGTACACATAGACCTATAGCACCAAGCACACTGACAGTACACACAGACCTACAGCACCAAGTACACTGACAGTACACACAGACCTAAAGCACCAAGCACACTGGCAGTGCACACAGACCCATAGCACCAAGTACACTGGCAGTGCACACAGACCTAAAAGCACCAAGTACACTGACAGTACACACAGATTAACAGCACCAAGTACACTGACAATACACACAGACCTACAGCACCAAGCACACTGACAGTACACATAGACTTATAGCACCAAGCACACTGACAGTACACACAGACCTACAGCACCAAGTACACTGACAGTACACACAGACCTAAAGCACCAAGCACACTTGCAGTGCACACAGACCCATAGCACCAAGTACACTGGCAATGCACACAGAACTACAGCACCAAGAACACTGACAGTACACACAGACCCATAGCACCAAGTACACTGGCAGTGCACACAGACCTATAGCACCAAGCACACTGACAGTACACACAGACTTACAGCACCAAGTACACTGCCAAGTACACACAGACCCATAGCATCAAGTACACTGGCAGTGCACACAGAACTACAGCACCAAGAACACTGACAGTGCACACAGACCTACAGCACCAAGCACACTGACAGTACACACAGACCCATAGCACCAAGTACACTGGCAGTGCAAACAGACCTACAGCACCAAGTACACAGACAGTACACATTGACTCACAGCACCAAGTACACTGATAGTACACACATATATACAGCACCAAGTACACTGACAGTACACACAGACCTACAGCACCAAGTACACTGACAGTACACACAGACTCACAGCACCAAGCACACTGACAGTACACACAAACCTACAGCACCAAGCACACTGACAGTACACACAGACCTACAGCACCAAGCACACTGACGGTACACACAGACCTACAGCACCAAGTACACTGACAGTACACACAGACCTAAAGCACCAAGCACACTGGCAGTGCACACAGACCCATAGCACCAAGTACACTGACAGTACACACAGACTCACAGCACCAAGCACACTGACAGTACACACAGGCGCTCATTGCAGGCGAGCCTCGCATAGCGAGGCGAGCCGTTAATACGGACCACTTTTTTATGGAGCAAACTGCTCCATATGTATATTAATAACTATACAACTTTCCAAACATACACATCTCATTGCAATACGCTAGTAATAATAATAATGCACAAGAGTCCTTCAGCACTGCACTGGACACTGAATAAACTTGCCTAGCTATGGTTTTCCCTATTGATGCAGTATCATCCAAACTGTCCCTCCTCTCAGTAAGACTGCAAGGTACTTATGATTCCAAAATGGCTGCTGTCCATGAGGTAGAAGGGTGTAGAAGGGAGTGTATGCTGCTGATTGGCTGGAATGTGTCTGCTGACTGTGACATGCAGGGTCAAAGTTTGCTCAATGATAAAGTATTGGGGGCGGGTCGAATCTCGCATATGTTCGCAGTTCGCCGCGAACGCAAACATGCTATGTTCGCCGAAAAAAGTCCGCCGGCGAACTATTCGCGACATCTCTAATGCAAGGTAATGCAATATATAAGAAGTTTTGAAACCTAATAAAGCTGGTTGGGGTGAGTAGAAAGAAGCTATACATAATTAAGTAATTTTCAAAATATTGCACAAAAATGTGCATATGAATGCTAAAATCTGGTATTACAAATATTATGAAGAATAGAAATAATAAGTCCCAACAATATATGGAATGCATTATATATCTGGTTCTCAAACAGACATATATTTATCCTGATCCCTTTGACCCTAAATAGGCACCAGTTAAGCAGGTTTCAGAATAGAGCCTTTGTTTTGCTCTGTGCATGCATTCAGTTTCTAATAGATTTACTCTGTCCAGATTCTGTACATTACTACCAATCTTTGTAAATAATATCAAAATAAAATAGCTTAAATTTTAATATTTTCAGTGGCACTGATATTAAAGGGACACAAAACAGATATGGAAAATAGTTTCCTTCTCCTCTAGCCAACTTATTAAATGTAATTACGTTTTGAGCAAGTGATATTGAGTGACATATATATCAGTTAGCTACTGTATGTTGTACATCCAAATGAATAGGACTAATTCAAAGCATTTTAAAGTCACGGCAAAATCATTTTTAAATAAAAATCCTTCAGCAATCCTTGCCACTTTAATATTTTTTTTCTAAACTATGAATTACTAATTTTCCATACAAAAATATATATAAAAAATTTTTTTGAGACAGTTCACATGTCAGCAACGATTGACTTTAGTGTCCATTTAAGCATATCCTGTAAATAATCCTCAGTGATTGAAACAATATTTATTTACATTTGAGTTATTTTTTTCCACTATTTGTATTAACTCCACATTTTCTGACTTCATTGCTCACATGATTAAAAAGGAAAGAGGTAATTGTGGAATAATACAATACAGGATAACGGTAATCAGTTAAAAATATTGTTCTCTGCACTTGTACAAATACAACTCTTTGTTGCTCATTTGTAAGCAGACAGTAGATAATGACTTACAGATTTTTTTGGAAGTTCCACAGACCCTTAATCTACATAGTGTTAGTGGATATGATAATAAACTTTCATAGTGCTTCACTGCATTGCTTAGAGACTTGCTTCTCTAAAAGGAAGTGAAAGTCTAGCACAGTGCAATTACTTAAAGGACAGTTGTCATTAAAATATATTATGAAGAACTAAACTTGAAAAGAGGCCATAGGTTTTGGAATAGAAAGTAAAATAATACCGCCTCTAATACATTACTTTTTATATTACTATTATGCAGCTGTGGGATCTACTATTTTGGTCACTGTTTGAACTATTTCATAAGGTGGGAGGAGACTTTAAAATCACAGGAAGTTTCCATCTGCACCACTACAATGTGAAATGTAGAACAGACAGTACATTCTAAGGTCTAAGGCTCATCCGTTTACAAAGATACACTGTCATGCTTTCAGCAATTAATACAGTGATATTATTAATATCCATAAAAATTATTAATATTAATTAAAAATTGCATATTTTATATATTTGCCAATTTTTTATTACCTGAATTCTTACTACACAATACAGAGTGAGCCTTCCAGAGCTCACAGCCTTACAAGGCCACTAATCACTGAAGAAGCCGCAAGAGAAGTGACAAATTGCGCCTGGATACTACTACCAGTTTATATGAAACTTGTTTGTTACCACCAAGAGCTCTATTTGAATTGTGTGAACAAATGATTCATTCAGAGATTAATAAATTATTTACTGCTAGTATATATTACTTATTTTTTTATAAACTATTTGTACATTTTTAAAGAATTGATCTACTTTATAAATAAAAATACTTTTTTAACTTAAATTGGATGGTTCACCCACTTTTTTTCTGGACCTAAAATACCTTCTACTGTGGTTGATTGCATGGATGACAGCATGTTTCTAGTAGAGAACATACAAGTTTGGTACAAGTGATTAAAGAGACTACTCAAGCCTACCCACCATTTATGTGTGACGGTAGTGCAAAATATAACTCATATCAATGAGGTAGATTAAGGTGAACATATCTACATATGCATGTTATTTGTTCATCCAATATATTGTACCTGACCTGCACCGGAAGTACCTTTATTTCTTGTCCCCCCCCACCATTTTTCTTATTAATACCAATGGGACACAGCTATGAACAGTGTCCATTGTAGAAGCATCATAACTTTCCAATACCCTGGACACTAACCCCGGTCATCCAGTACATTTCTTCCATTTCCCATAGCTCTTGGTCCAACACTGGGACCAAGCAATCCCAGTACTCTCCAACAATATATATACTTATATTGTACAAGCTTTACCTCATGAAATTAACAGAACTGTATTATACAAAAATATATATTATAATTAAAATGAATAAAGATAATATCAAATCAGAATCTTTCAAAATAACAATCAAGAGGGTGTAAATCATTTGGAGACAGGGGTCATCATCTACAATATCTAAAAAATAAAAGAAGGCTAATAAATGTTCAGGCAAATTGCTTAGAGGATGCCATGTTTCATCAACACATTATTACATGCAGGATTTGATCTACACATTTAATTTGGACTATGCAAGTCAACAGGCATAACAGTATTATTCAGAAATATTGATAATCATAATAACTGAGTTTTGTGGTTTAGAAAATGTTAATGGCATATCGTTATGCAAATGCAGGTCACTATCTCCCCTCTTTGCCCCCAACTCTCATGCCACCACCCCTTCTCCCTCTCCCACGAGGAGGAGGAGTTGAAGGGGTGGTGTTGGCTGGGTAGACGCTGGTGTGGGATGCATCTAGGGAGAGGGGAAGGGGCCAGGCATGGCTTCAGTAAGGATTTGCAAATTGCGGTTCAAATAAATGACAGCATCCAGAGTGCGCTTCATTAGGTCTATATGTGTGTTCCACAGCATACTCTAGTTTTGCATTTCAATTAACTGCTTTTGTTAGAAATGCTCCATTTGGACATTGTGCCTCCACATCTCCCTATTTGCACTCTTCAGGATGTTGTTGGTGTTGACAACCATGGCTTACAGGAACTTCATTTCATCACTTAGGGATGTCTGCTGGTCATTTATGTTAAAATGGGTTGCAGTGATGAATCTATACTTGCTGTGGCTTACACGTGGGTGCGGAAGGTGGTGGTGCCAGAGAGGGGAGTTGATGGGGAGTGGTGATTGCTGAGCGTGGTGGTGGACCTGTTGGATATTGTTTAGCAGGTTTTGTTGGAGGTGTTGTTGGATGTGGGGCAAATGACCTGTGGCTGCTCTTGGTTGAGGGCCCAGGGGTAGACTCCTTTAGATACCGGAGGCAGTGTAATCAAGTTGGGGGGGGGGGGGTGATGTTGAATCACTGGATGCTGAAATGAGAGAATGATGTGTAAGTGTATGATCATGTCTGATCAATTTGTTGTATGTGTGAATGAGGATAGTGTAAGTAGTAGCAAAAAGTATTGTATTATTAAGATGATCGTTGTAGCATTTAATATTGCAAGATTGTTTCTGTCTCGTGGCAAGAAAACTGACCCTGCTGCGGTCTTCCTCATGTGGACACTTGCTCAGTTGAACTTGCTGTGCAGTGTGTAAGACTGACCATCCAGTGAATATCTCTCAGCAAGAATTGTAAACATGCTGTGGAGCCTTTGTGCCTGTTAGGCTAGTACATTACAGTGCACATGCAGCCTTCCAGAGTCAGTATTTGCTTATGCTACATTGGGCACACACACACAGGGACGGTATTGTTATGTTAGATCATCTTAAATTATTCTTTGCATTAACAAACATTGTTCATTGTCATGTGGAAATCTTGGAATAACATTTGTATCTGTCCACTTCTGAGAGTGATATTTGAGGTTCATGAATTGCACTTTGATACATATTACATCTTTTCCCATTAATATCAAAGGAGCTTACGTATCCCTTTCATAGTTGCACAATATTTCCATTATCTGTGTATTATCTATGTGTGTGGAGCAGATGTGTGTGTCTGTTAAAGTATGATGTTGTATGAGATATTCATCTTGTAGGGTGCCTTGATCATGTGTATGCAAAAGGCCTGGTAGCCCCACAAAGACATCAGGTGATTGCATATAAAGTATCAAATGTATCCCCTTAAAATGACTACACCCACTTGATAAAGTAATAGGCTGAATCAGCTGGTAAACAAAAATGGACGCATAAAGTATTGAATAATTGCTTGATTATTAAAGGTATGTATATTTTTCTTGTATGGATGTGAATTATATTGCACCTTGTTTAGGAGACACATATATTGAAAATAAATTATTTTGCTTGGATATAATCTGTGTTTACTATATGTTGTTAAGATCGTAGGTTTATATTAGTAACTTATCCTACAATCATTGCCAATTTCTCATTAGACTCACTAGGCACGCAGCCTAAGGGTGCTTCCTTGTGAAAGGCGCCTAATTTTCTATTTAAAAATGTTTCATGGCATAAAAAAGGAAATACTGCAGTTCACAGATTGGTACTAGAGAGTTATACAAGGGGGGGAAGTGCTGTGATAGCTGTCACTGCATGCAGAGAAATTAGTGGGTATCAGAGGAAATAAAAATATATACATATTACTGTAGTTTTTATCATGCCTAAGATCTTTGCTGTGTAATGTAATTCTGTTTGTATGTGTCTTGGTATATTAGTAAGTATATACTGTATGTATTAATGTTAGAAGATGTATATTTGTTGTGTTTAGCTATAGTATTCATGTATATAGGGTATTGTCATATTTTTGCATGTATCTGCAGTTTTGGGCCCTGTGTGTACACATCTATAGTGTGAGGAAGCTGTAGCTATAGATTTTATTTATCTCTCTAGTATGGAGGAAACTATTTTATCTTATAGAATGAGACAGATGGAGCTGTATACTTTATCAGTAAATCCAATATATATTATTTTTATCAATAAATTACGGTGGAGGTGTATATATATATATATATATATATATATATATATATTGTGACCGTTTGGCCCTTAGATGATATGACAAGCAAGTGGAGTATGGAGTTCTTGACAGGAGTGACGGAGTTAAAACTTCTGAAGAACTGCTAATTTGTGCAACTTCCCTTTAAAAGCCTGAAAGCAGACATGGAAAGGGGGTGTGGCTGGCTAAGCTCTGGGCAGGTGTGCTGCTGCCAGAAGCAAGCCCCAGAGTGGAGGTTGATCCTGTGTGGAATTACAGTGAGTTTTCGAACAAGCCTGTAAGAGTTACCTGATTTACTGTGGCTGGGAGTACAGCACGAAGTCGTGCGAGCTGTTTGCAGTCACGGGATGTGTGAGCTGGAAGAGTGAATACAGCCTCAGGACACTAGTAAGTGAAGGGATTAGTGAGAATCCCCAGGCAGAGTTGCCTTAAAGGCCTAGCGTGTGTGTAGCTGACAGAGGCCTCAGAAGAAATGTACCCAGACTTATTATGCCCCAGGGAAGAGGCTGAGTTTGGAAGAGTAAAGTGCCTACAAGATGGTGTTGTTATATATTCAAGGGTCCCTGGGGTGAAGCATACGGGAGAGACGGGCGGGCCCTATGCTTCATCCACGAAGGTGTAAAGAGTACCGTGGAAGAGACTTCCAGATGTACTAAAGAGTAGGTGTAACCTGGCCACAAGGTGGCAATATAAGCAAAGAGGAGATGATGTGTATCCTGGCCACAAGGTGGCAATATAACTAAAGAGGAGATGATGTGTATCCTGACCACAAGGTGGCGATATAACTAAAGAGGAGATGATGTGTATCCTGGCCACAAGGTGGCGATATAACTAAAGAGGAGATGATGTGTATCCTGGCCACAAGGTGGCGATATAACTAAAGAGGAGATGATGTGTATCCTGGCCACAAGGTGGCAATATAACTAAAGAGGAGATGATGTGTATCCTGGCCACAAGGTGGCAATATAACTGAAAGAAGAGGTTCTTTGTATCCAGGCCACAAGGAGGCAATACAACCTTTTTAAGAGACTGACTGTATCCTGGCCACTAGGTGGCGCTATTGTGCGAAAGCTACTCCTTCCAGAAGAGACCGTGAGGGAGTGTTTATTTTACCTGCAGGCCAAGTAGCGACCTCAGGGATAGACAGGGCGTTCCATGTCATAGTAAGTCTGTTTAAGTAGATTTTTGTTTCATGCTGACTGTAAGCTATTTTTATTTATGTTATGCCAACCACATATTAAAGCCTGTGAAAGCATACAAAGGCTCCAGAGTCCTCCATAAAGAGAATAAAAACGTAAAAGAGCAGGACGCAAACCGCGTCAGAAGGGGGCGCCCTGTCACAATATGTATATATATATATATATATATGTCCAGGTAACCAGGTTCCATTAAAAATACCTGGTGTTTGTGGGAGGGGCCCTCTCTCAACAGTCGAATGGTCAGATTTTACCATTGCTATATTGCTATGTAATGCCCTTTTGGACAATGGTTATAGTGTGCCAGGGGCTGCCGGACATCCAGCCTGCTTAGAGGGCCAGGCGAGTCTTTGGTGAGGGCAAGGACAGCTGGTTTGGGCCAGATCAGCAGCGACTATGAGCCTCCGAGTAAGGAGAGCATTTTAGTGAAAATAATTGAGGAAAGCTTTGCAGAAGCTGATTCAGGACTGATGGTTAGCTGACGGTTCAATGCGAAGTGATGACGAAAACCTGCAAAAAAATCTATGTAAGTGTAAGAGGGCATGTGAAGAAGGTGACAAGGGTCATGTCCTTGGACAGGGGCCAGGACACCGATTGGCCATAATGATAGTGTGGAGCCTGCGAGGCTGATGTGTGACTGTTATTTAGTAGATTTCGACCAAATCACACCGTGCTGGCGTGAAAGCCATGGGCAAGGCAGGGCATGGGCAAGGCAGGGTGTACAGTAGGGCCAAATCTGCTACTTACCCATTTTCTTCTGGTGTGATGGTCATGGATGCAAGCCGACGATAAATGCTTGAGAGACCTAAAGGAAACAGGCATGGAATGGGCCCAAAACTATGAGACAAGCATAAAGTGGCCAAAAAAACAGCATGATAGACAGGCTTAGTGAAGCCAGGGAGGAGAGCGCTAAGAAGAACCCTCCAGGCACAGACTCAGAAATGAACTGAGTGTGCAAAGGAGGGGAAGACAGGAAGTGCTTATGAAGGCTGAATAAGACCCCTCCCATGGAAGAGACGGAGTCAGGGAGAAGGACTTGACCACAAATGTATATATATATACATCTAGGCATACAAAAGGTATCACATTATATTGCAATACTCATTATTAATCTATGTATATATATATATATATATATATATATATATATATATATGGATTAATAATTACTAAATTACTATATATATATATATATATATATATATATATATATAGTGGTACCTCAGTTTACGTCAGCCTTAGTCGTTTTCAGGTTAAGTTGCGTCTCCTTGGGAAATTTCGGCATCAGTTTAAGGTTGCTACCTCAACTTAAGTCTTGCTCGCAAAACTGAAAGCATAATTGCAACTGCTGGCAGTCCATGAAAGAGCCAAAGTTGATCCAAATCCAGCCTGTGCCTGTAAGAGACCAAATCGCCTGTGCCTGCACGAGCCCAAATTGAGCCCAAATCCAACATTTGCAAATATGACGGTGGTAGCCGCATCTGTGATCGCGCTGCTAAGTTCATAATTCCAAGAACAACAATCACTAGCATTCTGAAAAATAAGGAAGCCATTAAGGGAGCCGATGTGGCTAGAGGTGTGAGTACCATCACCAAGCAATGGTCAAATATATTGGAGCAAGTTGAGAAATTATTGTACGTAAACGGGTAATAGCATTTCCCAGGCACTGATATTCAAGCAAGCCAAACCACTGCATGCGGATCAGACAAAATACCAGCCTACATCAAGTGGTGAGATCTGTGAAGAATGTAAAGCCAGGTTGATTTGAGAAATTCAGAAAGAGAACTGGCATTCACAGTCTGGTGAGGCATTGAGAGGCAGCCAGTGCAGACATAAAGCTGCTGAAACTCTTGTCAGGGTGTTCAGAGAGTATTAGAGGCTAAGGCTTTTGTTCCCCAAGGAGTTTTCAACTGTGAGGAGACTGAGCTATTTTGGAAGAACCTACCAGAACCTATATCAACCAAGAAGAGAAGTAATTGCCAGGGTACAAGCCGATGAGGGACAGGCTAACTCTGTTGATGTGCGGGAATGCTAGAAGGGATTTAAAAATCAAGCTTCTACTAGTGTACCACAGCAAGAACCCCAGAGTTTTTAAGAAGGAAAACATTCAGAAAAGCAACTTAAGTGTGATGTGCAGAGCCAACAGAAAAGCCTGGGTAACCAGTATGTTATTTACTGAATGGATGAACAAAGTGTTTGACCCAAATGTGAAGAAATATTTTTAGGAGAAAACTGCCTCTGAGGGCTCTTTTAATCTTGGACAATACTCCTGCTCACCCACTACGCATGGAGGATAACTTGCAAGAGGACTTTAAGTTCATAACTGTGAAGTTCTTGCCCCCTAATTCAACTCCTCTAAATCAGCGCATGGACCAACTTTAAGATGCTGTATACCAAGACTCTCTTCTGCAGGTGTGTTGATGTGACCGTGGATAGTTGACACTCAGAGAGTTCTGGAAGGACCATTTCAATATCCTCCAATGTGTCACTCTGATAGATAAGGCCTGAACTATGGCTGGAGCAAATTGTGGCCAGAAACTGTAGCTCCAGTAAACTTGGAGCCTGAACCTAGCAGAATATTGTCTCTGGGCAAGTCCAATGCCCTGGAGGTGACTAATGAAGACATTGAAGAGCTAGTGGAGGAGCAGAGACAAGAGCTCACCACTGAGGAGTTGCAGGAACTTCGGGGAGAGCAGCAAGAGGAGTGGCTGATGAACTGTCTTCTTCAGGTTAAAAGGAAGTGGGGGAAGCACCTACTGCACTCATCAAAGAAATGTGTGCTAAATGGGCTGAATCACAAAATTTTGTTGAACACTATCGCCCTGACAAAGCTCAAGCAAGCCGCGTTGTGAACTTGTTTAGTGATAAAGCAATGTCTCACTTAAGAAATATTTTGCAATTAAGGCAGAAGCAAGTTTCCCTTCATAGGTTTCTAGTGAAACTACCTACATCACAGTCTCCAGCAGAGTCTCCAGCAGGGTGCAGTGGTGTGAATAGACATAAAGGACAAATATACTCTGTGCAAGTGCCTGATGGTGCAATGGAAAATGACTCCCCTTCCAAGCAATAACCTGCCTCCTCCCTTTCTTCCTCTTCACTACTCTACCTGAAGTTGTGCAAGGTAATTAAATCAGAAAGTTTTAGCATGTATTAAGAAGGGTATAGAAGCTAGGGAAGCAAATATAATTCTGCCACTATACAAATCCCTAGTATGCCCTAATTTGGAATATGGAGTACAATTTTGTGCACCACTTCATAAAAATAACATTTAGAGCTGGAAAAAGTACAAACAAAACTAATATGATAAATGAAGTGACTTGAATTGAACATTTTTTCTTCAGAAAAAAGGCTTCTATGATTACCTTATATAAATACACTGTACATGGAGAGTCAATACAAGGCTTTATCAAATTAACTTTTTGCGCAAAGAGGTTTTCAACTGACAAGAGGACATCCTTTGAGGTTAGAATTAAAAAGATTCCACCTTAAAGAAAGAAAATGGTTCTTCACAGTAAGGGTGGTTAAACTGTAGAATTATCTATCAAAGGAGGTGGTAACAGTGGATTTGATAGATAACTTTAAAAAAGGGATTGCATATATTTTTTATTAAAACGGGTATTCAGTGTTATCCTGGATAATTAGAGAGGGAGTATTGATCCAGTGAGGAATCCTATCGCTAGTATCTGGGGTCAGGAAGAAATTTAATTTTTTCCCCTTTTGAGACAATTGGCAATGTTTCAATATTTTTGTTTTTTTATGTTTGCCTTCTTCTAGATCAATAAACAATTAATCCACTTAGTAAAAAGATCAGATGAGATCTAAAAAGGTTTAACTTGATGGACTAAAAGTCTTCTTTTCTTGACCTCAATTTTTATGTAACTTTGCAACTATGAATAGAATAGTTAGGGAAAGTTACTGAACACTTTTTGTTTGTGTAACTTTACAAAATGGGGAATTGAATGAGGCCCCATATTTGTAGATTAGAAGCTTTGCTCATTAAAGGTTTGCATTATGCTATAAATTAAATGAAAGTGTTTAGGAGTTTATGCATAAGAATAGAAAATATAACATTTTTAATATGCATAATTGAATAGTATAAGAAATTATGTAAGGTATAAAGAACTTTTACTATGGTATGTATAGCACTTATGGAATAAAACTGTACTTAATAACTGCAGTGAAAAACATTTGTTTGATTAATTCCTAGCTGTTAAATAGACCACTAGCCTTTACTTTGGAGAGACGTTTGTGATATTGTCCAAAAAACAGCAACAAAAGAATATCCCCAAAAGAAAGAAAACCATGAGCCCTATGTAAATCAAGTGCTCTAATGTAAGGAACTGCCTTAAATCAGCTGTGGCAGTTTTTTTCCCCTAACTTCTACACTAATGAAAATATTTTGCTCCCCCAGATTAGAGCACTCAGCCCACAGCCATAAATGTTACTCTGCAACAGATCTCTGTGCAGGGAGTAGCCAAAACAAACTTTATGATTGATATTAAAAATATGTGACAATTGTATTTATAGCTTCAATAAATAAAGATGTGTTTATTTTGTGTTAAAATATGATATATTTGTAGACAATGCATTAGAGTGCTTGTTCCTAGGCATGTTTTTTATGTGTATTATCTCATTGAGTACTGTGGTACAGGGTTGTGTGCTACCCTGGATTTTGTATCATAAAACAAGCTTAATACTAACACATCATATTTTTTAATTACACATATTTTGATATCGGACTGTTAAGTGTCAAATAATATTGAAAATCATTTTGTAATGCTTATTGTGCTATACTGTTTCTTTAAATACTTCCGGGGGATTTGGCAAAAGTTTGAAAAGTGGTCTTTGGTACTCGTAAATCTTTTTTTCTGCTTTTTACAGTTACAGCAGTGCCCTGATTTGTGAGTGATCCATAATATCTCATCAGCATAGGATTTGGGTGTCAGAGTGTCAGGGAGTAACTCTTAATTTATTGTCAATGCTTAAATCAATGGAGATTTGTGCCATGCTTTAGGTCTATTGATGAGGGTGAAAGAATAGGGTGCAAAAACTGGTCTGTTGCTCAGCGTTAAGAAGATGAATATCATGGCAAACAGAAAATAGATAGGGAAGAAGTGGAGGCAGTGACATAATTTATTTTCCTGGGCTCACAAATCTCAGCAGATGGCTGCAGCCATGAAATTAAAAGATGTTTGCTTCTAGGGAGGAAAGTTATGGCAAGTCTGGATAAGCTATTAAAAAGTAAAGATACATCACTATCAGCAAAGGTCTGCATAGTTAAAACTATGGTATTCCAAGTAGTAATATACAGATGTGAGAGCTGGGTCATAAAGAAGATTGAGTGCCACAGAATTGACACCTTTGAACTGTGATGTTAAGGAAAACTGCTTAACAGAGCCACTTGGATTGAAACTGTTCACATGAATGTATTATCATTAGGATAATATTTTGGCCAAATCATGAGAAGACAGGATTCCCTAGAGAAGACTTCAAAACAATTGAACACACACAAAATAGAGGATGACAGAAGGGGAGATGGATAGATGTGGTTATTGAAGCAATGAGCATGAGCCTGATGGAGCTCAGAGGGGCAGTGGCTGATAGATGTGCCTGTCATGCTGCAGTAAATAGGGTCACAGAGAGTCAGACATGACTTAACTACTAAACAACAACAAAACCTTTACTACTCGTCTACAGTGTGTCATTTGTCTATACAGTATTTGTAAGCTTGTCCTATGCTGATGTGAATCTCATCCAAAAGAAGGCCAACAATGTGTTTATCACCACCAAATAACTTTTTAAAAAACAGAATGCTGAGTTAAAAAGTATACCTGTTTTTCAAACATTTTAGTTCTGTAACAGCAAAAATCTGTAGGGGTCCGATGTTTGTCTTTGTAAAAACGAATCAATAATTACATTTGGAGTTAAAAAGTATACCTGTTTTTCAAACATTTTAGTTCTGTAACGGCAAAAATCTGTAGGGGTCCGATGTTTGTCTTTGTAAAAACGAATCAATAATTACATTTGGAGTGCAATGCCCTCTAATTATATACAGTCAGGTCCATAAATATTGGGACATCGACACAATTCTAAACTTTTTGGCTCTATACACCACCACAATGGTTTTGAAATGAAACGAACAAGATGTGCTTTAACTGCACACTTTCAGCTTTAATTTGAGGGTATTTACATCCAAATCAGGTGAACGGTGTAGGAATTACAACAGTTTGTATATCTGCCTCCCACTTTTTAAGGGACCAAAAGTAATGGGACAATTGGCTGCTCAGCTGTTCCATGGCCAGGTGTGTGTTATTCCCTCATTATCCCATTTACAAAGAGCAGATACAAGCTCCAGTGTTCATTTCAAGTGTGCTATTTGCATTTGTTGCTGTTAACTCTCAATATGAGATCCAAAGAGCTGTCACTATCAGTGAAGCAAGCCATCATTAGGCTGAAAAAAACAAAACAAACCCATCAGAGAGATAGCAAAAACATTAGGTGTGGCCAAATCAACTGTTTGGAACATACTTAAAAAGAAAGAACGCACTGATGAGCTCAGCAACACCAAAAGACCCAGAAGACCACGGAAAACAACTGTGGTGGATGACCGAAGAAGTATTTCCCTGGTGAAGAAAACACCCTTCACAACAGTTGGCCAGATCAAGAACCCTCTCCAGGAGGTAGGTGTATGTGTGTCAAAGTCAACAATCAAGAGAAGACTTCACCAGAGTAAATACGGAGGGTTCACCACAAGATGTAAACCATTGGTGAGCCTCAAAAACAGGAAGGCCAGATTAGAGTTTTCCAAACAACACCTAAAAAAGCCTTCACAGTTCTGGAACAACATCCTATGGACAGATGAGACTAAGATCAACTTGTACCAGAGTGATGGGAAGAGAAGAGTATGGAGACGGAAAGGAACTGCTCATGATCCAAAGCATACCACCTCATCGGTGAAGCATGGTGGTGGTAGTGTCATGGCGTGGGCATGTATGGCTGCCAATGGAACTGTTTCTCTTGTATTTATTGATGATGTGACTGCTGACAAAAGCAGCAGGATGAATTCTGAAGTGTTTCGGGCAATATTATCTGCTCATATTCAGCCAAATGCTTCAGAACTCATTGGACGGTGCTTCACAGTGCAGATGGACAATGACCCGAAGCATACTGCAAAAGCAACCAAAGAGTTTTTTAAGGGAAAGAAGTGGAATGTTATGCAATGGCCGAATCAATCACCTGATCTGAATCCGATTAAGCATGCATTTCACTTGCTGAAAACAAAGCTGAAGGGAAAATGCCCCAAGAACAAGCAGAAACTGAAGACTGTTGCAATAGAGGTCTGGCAGAGCATCACCAGGGATGAAACCCAGTGTCTGGTGATGTCTATGCGTTCCAGACTTCAGGCTGTAATTGACTGCAAAGTATTTGCAACTAAGCATTAAAAAGTGAAAGTTTGTTTTATGACTGTTAATCTGTCCCATTACTTTTGGTCCCTTAAAAAGTGGGAGGCACATATACAAACTGTTGTAATTCCTACACCGTTCACCTGATTTGGATGTAAATATCCTCAAATTAAAGCTGAAAGTCTGCAGTTAAAGCACATCTTGTTTGTTTCATTTCAAATCCATTGTGGTGGTGTATAGAGCCAAAAAGATTACAATTATGTTGATGTCCCAATATTTATGGACCTGACTGTATATATATATATATATATATATATATATATATATATATTTAGACAGACGCACAATACAGTATATGGAGTTTTTTTTTGTAACAGTTCAACATTTAAATGATTCTTCAACAATCATAACATTAACCTTATCTCTTTCATATAACTACAAATGTTAAGCAAATGTATGCTAATCTTATCACAAGTTTTCTGATAATGTCTTACATGTTCAGTTAAAGACAATTATATGTGTGAACAAGGCCATGTTTACTATAAATGCATAGAGCCTATTTAAGAGTTGCAAGTTCCTAATACATTACTGAGTCTCTTATTTAAGCAACTTCTTAATTTAGGCTTTTTAATTAAATGTTAATGTATTTAATTATACACTTCGCACATGCTTCTACATTGTGCACTGAGTCCTGCAGAACATGTTAATATCACAAGAGAAACATTAATATTCTCTAAATTGTAATCACTTTTAAATTCAATTAAAATCTAATGTAATATTTTCAAATTGTATATACATATATATTTGGTCATTATTGATATATTTATATTTTTGTATATAATAAATATAAATAATTATTATTAAGAATGTATATTCTGTTGCAAACAGTGACATCTATTGGCCACAATATGCAAATTATTCTGTCTTTAATAATGCCAACCTTAAAGTACACTGTTTTTAACCTTAATAATACCACTTAAATCACCATTTTTTAAAGAATTACTTAATTTAAACATTTTTGTATAGCTGGCTATTTTAAATAAATAGGATGTCTATATACATGATAGCAAAAATGCAAATGGGCCAGGTTCAATAATATTTGTTGTGAGTAGAAAGCTGTGAAATTCAGGGAACTCCTTGGAAGACTCTGAGAATCTTATAATAAAATCACACTAATGCCACTAATTAATGAAAATGTGTTTTCTTTTTCAAATATTATGCAAAACAGTAGTGTAATAATTATTGTAAGGGATATAGACCTGGAGTTGCTTTCTCTATGGAATTAAATGCAGATTGTGCCATGAATTGACTTTTCACAAATTGTATAACAAAGTCACTCTATTTTCTATGAAGTTAGTTATATTGTATTTAATATTTTTTATGTATTATTAGTATATGTAAGTGTTTATGTTTATTCAGCTATTGCATGAGAAAATGTAGTAGAAGCTTGGCTTGGACTCATTTTCTTTAAAAGGTCAATGCATATAAGATTATCTTCCTCACCAGTGGGTTTTTTAGTCACTAACAGTGAAAGGAGTTAAAAATATTTGTTGCAAAGACTTACACTTCTACAGCTGTTTTCAACACAGTAACAGTGAGCTACATTCACTCAAGTAAAAGGGGACAGACCTTGGAGATCTCTCTCATATTCGGATGTTGTTACATGATGTACATTTTCCAAATTACATGAATCTCATAAGGATGTCTCCATGACTTCCCCAAGATCTCCTACTTTATTAACATATTAAAATTAACAAAATAAACACAATACAATAATATTGCTATGGCTCTGGAGATGAAAGCCCTGGACCTAGAAAAGACATGGTAGGAAGAAATGTTCACTTGTTTTTATGCTTTAGAATAAAATAAGAAGAAAGTGTCGACAAAAACATACAGTTGTAATATTTGTTGTTATATATATAGGAATTGTCATCGAAAGTTGAATACATATTATACACATTGTTATACATCATCAAAATTGTTATTCTTTGTTTGATATATTTGTCAATAAAATTTAACCTAGACTTTAATAAAACATTTTTTTTTATATTTTCATTTTTTCTTTTAATATTTTCATTTTTTCTTTTAATACTTTTATTTTTTCTATGTCCTGTTTTGTTATCCAAACATATTTATATATTTTTAACTACACCTCTATCCTCACGTCTCCAAGCTATGTTGTAGTATGTAGGTGAATTTTGGCAAAAAAGTGAGAATTATTCATGAATATTTATGTAAAGTAAATAGTGGATATTGGGAGTTTGAGAAAAGTCCGTAAGATTGAATACTCCCTGTAATACATATAATTTTGGTTCAGTTGTTATCATGTATATCTCAGTTTTAGAAATGAAAGACATGGGAGTGTATTAGGAGGAACTTGAATGGAGGAATTAGATTTTATATTCAAGTATATATTAAGCTCTGTGGTTAGTAGATTTAACACTAAGTGGATGTTTTTCTTCTATTTTCTATTCTGTTAAATACACCTATCAACAAGTTCCATCATTTTAAATATAATAAATATGCAACCTGAATTATTGTGTTTAATGGTTCATCCATTACTAGCTTGAAACCAGAACTACATTATTATTATCTAAATTTCAATCTTTCCAATCATTGAAATTAATTTACACCTCCCTTCCAGCAATTAACATTAGTAGGACACTAGGATCCCAACAAATACCTACCTAAAAATATTCCATCCAAATGTGAATTTTGAATGTCACAACATTCATTTTGTATCTATACAATACATCATATATATTGGACTTTTCTAATTATTGTGCATATTTTTAAATAAAACATTGCAACAGATTTGATTATTATTATTAAATGCCAATTTAATACAAGCACTTTCAAGACTCTGGAACATAGTTTCATAGAATACTAAATATAAAAACTATAATAACAATGCTTCTGATAGGATTTGTATATATTTTTATGTCTTATATTTTAATATGTTTTACTTTGTTCATCAGCAGTTTATCATATCTTGGACCAATTCATTTTTCAAACGGACTTAGTTGCAAACAAATGAGACGCTAATGTTCATGCTTTTTTTACGTTAAGCTTTAAGTATCTTGCCTCCATAAAGAGGATGTGAAATACAAACTGCCAAAAATTTCCTACACCTCAATGACATATAATTATAGCTTGTAAACCTTTACAATGCTGATGGTGCAGAGCTATTGACTTTTGACACTTTCTAAAGAACCTAATTATCTTTTCACATACGACCCCTTATCATTCCTGTCAAATGTATTTCATTGTTTGTTAGAAAAAAAAAGTTTCAATAAAAGTTTAATGGAAAATATGAACTATATATATGATGGGCATTTGTGACCAGTTATTGCTATTTAATGATTTTTAGATTGCAGTTTGGATTTACTAAATGTAAATATAAATGTAAAATGTTCTTCCCTGGTTTGTCCAAGAAAATAAATAAATAAAAGGCTACACACTCATGCTTTGTAAAACATAAAATAATGATTCAATATTAGGATGAGGGTACCTCCTGCACATCCTTTTAACACCAGGCACATTCAGTTAGCTTGGCTATATAACAAAGTATTTATCTTTGAAATGATTAACAATTCTAACTCAATCCATGCATGAATATTGAGGCTCAATTTTAGCATATATTATAAAAAATTATATTTCCTTAAACATTATGTAGCAGGTGACAAAAATGATTTAAAACTTGCAACTTATATGTAAAGAACAATTGTCAATGTCAAAATATATGACCTATCTAATGTTGTGGAGAAATACAAATATCTATACATTATTTCGTATATATATGTATATGTATGTATGTATATATATATATATATATATATATATATATATATATATATATATATACATTCATCACTTTTGTAGCACTTGGCTAGAACCAGTACTTTTCCATTGCAGGACGTAAGGTATGGAACAGTTAATTCTGCTTTTACATAATTCATTGTTTTTTATTCTTTAACTGTAAAGAAGTCCTTCTTCCCATAATAAAAATTGTCCTAGAGACCGGACTCATTGTTAACAACTCGTTTTTAATTGCTCAGAAGTATACAATATGGAGGTGATGAACGCAATGATTTAGTCAAGGATTATTATGATAAACAAACGTAACCTATGCGCACAAGTTTGCAATAATGGAACGATATATGCAGTCCATGCATTCAGGGCAAGATCTGTACATGTCTAACTATTAATTGGTCTTCTAATATAAATAATTGTTTATTGGTCTAGAGATGGGTGTGGGTGAAATGTGTCATTTCTCTAGAAGGTAGAAATGGGTTATACCATTTCCTATACATTGGAAATCTGTAAAAAGAGATATATTGTTTATGTATTTGTCAGTCAGTAGCACACATTTTGAATGTATTCCTGTTGCTGACCCACGTGTTTCCAAATAAAATCTGATAATAATAAAATAATAAGAGGCCTCTGTGTTTTGGTATCATGACTAGGTTTTGGAGTCGAAAGTCGGTTTGTGGATACATTTTTCTACAACATTTTAGGCTTGACAACTAATCATGGCCAAAATTTGAGGTGAGCAGAGCCGCCTTGGTGCAAATCTGTGCTTGTCATGCATCCCTTCCAGGGGAGACTGGAGCTTGTAGGAGTGATGGGACAAAGTCCCACAAAAAATTACCTCACCCAGACTGACTCCTGGAACCTGGTATAATTGCATTTTTTTGTTGTTGATAACCTAAAAATGCTGATTAGTGATATTAAGTAAAATAGTGTAATTAACAGAAGTAGAATTGATTAAGATATTGTGCCTGTGAAGGTGATAATCCTGCTGATATTTTTGCATTTGCTTTAAGAATTGCTGACAAGCTTTGTAGTGAGAGACACAAAGCAGCGCTGACCCCCCTCTTTGCTTCCACTGCCCCCCCCCTCCCATTACAGCTGTAGTTTTGTTTTGTTTTTTTGTTCTTGTGATTAGTTGCTGCATTTTAGTTAGAAGAAGATAGATAATTAAACTGTATTTTATTAAAAATGAGCTTCAAAAAGGTGTGCATATTTTTGTAGCGGAAACATTTTGTTTATGCTAGGTTTTTAGTGTATAGAGTATTGTGTGTTTTTTTCCATTGAATTGGCTTTAATTTGAAGATGATGTGTTTTATGTTTTTGTACTTAAAAGTGTTATTTTCCTGCAAAACATGCATGTTATCTGTTCTAAATTTGCACAGCACCTAGTAACACAAGGATGACTCTCCTACCCATAGTAATTTGGCACAACACTCAGAATTTTGCTCATGAATGAGATTTGTTTCTCTTTAGGTGGTTTAAAATTATTTGAGAAGAAAATTAATATTAATTATTAAGGTAAAATTGTTTTTCAATTGAGTTGTACAGTTTATAGGTCACATTAAAGGTGGCAAAAGTTCTGAAATGACTTATCTTTGTCTCATTTTGTTACAGCACAGAAACCTGACATTTTAACAGGGGTGTGTAGACTTTTTATATCCACTGTATAATGTGTAAATTACTAAATTCATTGAAGCTGCATGCTATAATTTTTTTAAACATTGTACTGGATACTGGCATAATTTTCAGAAGCTCTGTCTTCCAAGCTCGTACACTGAGATGTTATGGTAAAGAAAAAAAAGCAGTTTTGTTTCTGCTTAAAGGGTCCAGAACAGTTTGTGATATGATCCCATGCAGAATGATAGAAGGAGCGAAGTACACTAACTGTTCCAAAACATGATAATAACTATTAAGGTAAAATTATTTCATAGGTTATGATAAGCGTACAGGATAGTCAGAAATGTCAACTGACTAAGAATGTATTTTTTATTAGTTTTCTTTTTTTCTAAAGTTTTGTTTTTCCTTTTTTAATTTTTGATTTTTGCTGGTCTATTTTTCTGGCTTGGTTATTTATTAGTTGTAATTTGTATGCTCATGTTGTCATTTCTCTCTTTAGGAATAAATGGGAAACGTGCACAATCCCTATCTACTGCCCTCTGTACAGGCAGATAATGGAAAGTACACATATCACTAAAATAAGTGTATGATATCTTATCTGGTTATAGAACCTTATCATGCCAATTCTATTTTCTTTTTGTGTGTTATGTAACATGTTTTATTTTTCCATGTTGGACAAACTAAGTTGATGGCCATGGTGCAAATTAGTAGAGAATTGGGAAAATCTCTAAGAAAGGAACATGATATGAGGTGGATTAAATTATGAGTTAAAAAAATATTTTAGAGCTTTATTAGTAAATGTATATTGACAGTAAATAAAATTAGTAATTTCCTTTTTAAGTATACAACCGGTTACAGGATAAATCAAGTAATGTCTTATCACTTATAGAGACGTAATTAGTAGTAGTGAAACTGTTCTAATGATAATTTTTGCTGCTTTAGCAGGAGTAGAAACTAATGGTTGCTTATATATTTTACAAGTATTTCATATGGTTATTAGCTTTGCATGATTTATAAAATAACTTAATTGATTTTAGTTTATATCACCCCTTGTTCATTATAGGAGTTATGCATAAGTTACATTTAATTTACAGTTAGGATTTTTTTTTAGGCTAGGTATATATGATGAGAGGAATTCCAATTGAAAGATGTATAGAAGTTTTTTGTATGACAGATCTTGTATGTTTGGATTTTAGTTTTTATTTTTGTCACACTTGCCTACCCCATAAGAAGATAACAGTGAGTGTGTGCCTGTAAAGAAGAAGAAAAGACAAAGAGAGTAACAAAAAGACAAGCGTGAGTAAAAGTCTCTACCAAGTACCTATCCTGATGACAACAGATAATAACAGATGAAGAAACAGATACAGTGATTACAGTGATTGCTAAAGACAAAGTCCAGACAGAAATCTTGTTTGCACACAAGAAAAAGGGGAAAGGTCAAACTCTTGTTCATTGACATTGCCAGCAGATGCAGTATATGTATTAGCGTATGGTTAAGAGAAAATATGTAAAGATCTGTGAGAAAGTCACATACTCCTTGTCCTGTGCCTGAATACCTGCATATCGTGGCCTATTGCTTCGGCCAATGGATTACACAATCCAGAAGCAAGTGACCCGTCTGTTTATCATTTATTGTAGGAACAAAGAGGGGCCTGGCTAAGTGTGATATCTAAGACTGGGCCTGTGTGAAGTTTGTCTGAGCATATGTTTTCATTGTTTTGTTATTTTTTTTATTTTATGCTCTTTCCAATACCTGTCATTCTTTTTACTGTCCTTCAGCTTCTAACACTTCTGAACCTTGTTCTATCAATTTTCTAGGATCTAGTACGTACTTACATCTGATAAGGGAGAGCAATTAGGGAAAGAAGAAGTTATCTTGCATAAACTCTAGATTATTATTAATATCAGTGCAACATGTATTGGTTATTGAATTACATCTATCATCTAAATGCCTCATAAGACAATAATTATAAAGGGGAATTGTTTCTATGGCCTACTTATTGATAATTGGTTGGATAATTAAGTGTGGCTTTATTTTTATCTGGACTTATTTTTGTGGATTTATAGTTTTTTTATCAGGATTTGATTTTCCTTCTTGTTTGTGCTTTATAATCACTGATTGTAAAGCTTTCATTCAACAGACTTTAATATCTGGACTATGAACTTTGTGCTATGGATTCCATTATTGAGAGACTTTTCCATTTTTCCACGGATCATATTGGCCTATTATATTTGTTTTTACATTTATTTTTTTTTGCTATGTAATGTTGTGATTTTCTTTTGCAATGCTCTTTTTGGAAATGTATTAAGGTAAAAGGTGCAAAGGACTCCTTGAGAAGTAATGTAATATCTCCATGTTGTAGGAAACTCATCTGTAATGGATCCTTTAGGGCCTTGAGTCTCTTTAGGAGCCAGTCTGAAGACCATGCCTTTACTTCCTCTTATGTTTATCGTTTTATTTATGTTTTTTAGGTAAATGTGTGAAATATATCTTAAGATTGTACCTTCTTATGTGTTGTGTTGTGGAGAAATACAAATATCCATAATCATCGCTTTTGTAGCACTTGTGATATTTGGCTAGAACCAGTACTTTTCCATTGCAGGACATTAGGTATGAAACAGTTAATTCTGCCTTTACTTAATTCATTGTTTTTGATTCTATAACTGTAAACAAGTCCTTCTTCCCATAATAAAAAGTGTTCTGGAGACCGGACTCAAGGTTAACAACACGTTATTGATTGCTCAGAAGTGTATAATATGGAGGTGATGTGCGCAATGATTTAGTCAAGGATAATTATGACAAACAAACTTGACCTATGCGCATAATGGAACGATAGACGCAGTCCATGCTTTTAGAGCATGGTCTGTACATGTCTAACTATTAATTGGTCTACTAATATAAAGAATCGTTTATTGGTCTAGAGTTGGGTGAGGGTGGAATGTGTCATTTTTCTAGAAGGTAGAAATGGGTTATACCATTTCCTATATGAGGGAAATCTATGAAAAGAGATGTATTGTTGACATATTAGTCAGTCAGTGGCAGACATTTTGAATGTTTTCCTGTTGCTGACCCACGGGTGTCCAAATAAAATCTGATAATAAGAAAATAATAAGAGGGTTCTGTGTTTTGATATCATGATTTGGTTTTGGAGTAGAAAGTTGGTTTGTGGATATGTTTTTCTACAACACTAATATATTAAATTGTAAGAGGAAGAAAAGAAGACTAATTGTTCTTTTTTACATATATATTATAAAAAGTGGGAAGAGAAAGTTGTATTATTTTTTTCACCAAGCTTCTGGAATAAAATATATTTTGCAATGATGACTTCATTGTCTAGAGAAATAAAATTTGTAATGTAGGGTGCAAAACATGATGTTCTGGAAGAGGCCTAGGTCGTGAGCTTTTAAGGAATGGAAATCATGGGGTACTATTTAATTGCAAGCCTGCAATTACCTTCAAATTGAACATTTGGATGTGTGTTACACATGTTTTGCATATATAGATGTATTCAATTGACTCAGGCGTGCAATTACAAGCTCACAGCCTTAACGCGCAAGCCATGAACCCGTACGCAGCATTTCAGGGCAGGATTGTGATCAATTTAGCAAGCCCGTAAGTTACATTTTAGACAGAGTAAAACATGGAGTTTAAACTACGATCAATAAGTGTCTGATGTGCAATTGGACTAGCAATCCAGAAATGTATAAATCAATAAAATTCAACAAAGCAACTGTTCTAGTCCACATGTAATATGGATGTTGCGTCTTTATCACTGGTAACATTTATGGGCTTCAAACATCAAAGGAGTAGATTGGACAGAGATATGTTTTTGACAACTGCAGTGATTTTGAGCCTGTAACTTGCAACTGGAATGCAAGTAGCTAAAAGAAGCCAATTGAATATCAGTAACATTTACGGGCTCCATAAGGGCTCATGTAATTGCGATTTGGACAATTGAATAAGGGTCATGTTTACTCTACTAGTGCATAATTATTGTTTCCATTTCTGTCTGTTTCCATCTGAAGTCCATTTGTCTACATCTCTGTGTCTCAGTACATGATTTAATATGAGCCTCATTCAATTGAGGCATCTGGAGATCCAGGCTTCGGAAATGGATCCCATAACTTATTGTGCTATTCAATCAGAGTCTTTTTGCGGCCTCCGATTGGGTGACGGCCTCCGGCCTCCAATTCATTGCGATGATTATCATCGCAAGTTAATTCCCCTCCAAGCCTTTGATCTTTCACGGCCGCAAGAATTCCGATGGCTAAAATCGCAAATTGCTATTCAATTGCTCAGACTCTCCACTGCAAAGGCCGCAAATGGCAAAAGTAGATCGACAAGTTAGGGGTTCCAAGGAAGACTGGCAAAGGGCTAAAAGACATGTCTGGAGCACTTTAAATGCACATATACACACACTACTGTACTTTTATTAAAAGGGAAAGAGATGTTAGGTCTTAGAATTAATAGTACAACATTCTCAAACTCGCAAATCAGCAAAGAAAACTACTTTATTTCATGTTTCAATGTGTTAATACATATAATGGAACTCGCATGTAGCAGAATATCATATTTACGGCTTTATCAATGTTGCACTATATCTGGAATGTGGATCCGATCGTAACTCATAATTCAAGCCCCTAGGACTTCAATAAAAAAAAAGGTCCAAATCCCACTTGCTGTTTGTAACCGGGAGTTACAGCCTTAAATCATCGATCATGTTCAAACCTGCAAATGCAACTTTCAATAGCATGGGTTGCAATGTGCACTATTGGGCCGGGACTTGCTGCCCAGCCAATTGAATAGCTCATTAACTTGCAGCCACTGCAGGCTTGCAGCAGGCCCACAGATGTAAGTCCTACTCTGATCAAGTTGCGAGCCCCGAATGGAATGAGGCTCATTGTCTGCAAAGAGAATAATCTTAAAATCACATTTCCCTCTGACATGTTTTTTCTGAGTAGCTGCAAGAGGTTCCATACCAATAGCAAATAATGCTGAAGAAAGTGGACAGCCCTGATGTGTACCTCTTAGAATATTTATGTCTTTTGTTGTTGGACCAGAAAGTTTTATAAATGTGTTTGGGTTCTTGTAAAATATTTGAATTGCTTCCAAAAAAATATCTATTTATACTAATATATATATATTTTGTTTCAATCGTCTTTATTATCATCAATGTCAATTACATTTCAGTTAAGTAATAAAGTATGACTTGCAGGTCAAAACAATACAATCCACTGAGTGAAACATTAATTTATTTGGCCTAGTCTAAAGCATAAACAACTCTGTGATTCCTTCAACATATTTTTCCCTTTTCCATTTATAATGTAATGTATTGTTGGTCTGTATTTTCTTTTCTTTATACTTTCTATATTGTATTTTTTAGACCTTGTAACTAGAATGTAACTAGGAAAAACAAGTGTTAATTTATTTATTGCATTTATATAAGAACATTCTAACTAAATAATAAATTATAATATTTAAAAATCATATAAAACAAACTATATGTACCATTATCTAATTTTGTCCCAGAAGATTTGGATTCAAGAATCAGCTCCGTAGTCTAAGGTTATTTCTCCTCTTGCGACTTTGGCATATGTAAAATATATATATATATATATATATATATATATATATATTTTAATGTTTCAAATAGGTAATTTAATCCAATTTAATCAAACAACTTCTTTAGATGCAGTGATAATAAACAAGATTGTATTTTTTTTTTTTTTTAATAATGAACCAAGGGCCCTATTAAATTCTCCCTCGTAGTTCTCTCGGTGCTCGCAAAAGGCAGTTTTCCTGCTGTTTGCGAGAACCGAATCTCTCGCAGCCTGCTTTGCGATATGACTGCGAGAAAATGGCCGAGAATAGGCTCCGAGAGAGCTACGTAGCCTTAAATCTATGCACGAGTCTCGCATATCGTAAGAATCCCTACGTGGACAAAAAGTCCACGCAAGGGATCCGAAAGCCTCTACGTGCTGCCTCGGAACAGCCCGAGACAGCAGTGTGAGGCTCCCCCCTGCACCCTATACACATCCCCATGCTGCAGGGGTCTCTATCAGGACCCCTGCAGCACCCCCACATTAACCCCTTGCAGCGGGGGACCCCGATCTGCATAGATCAGGCCCCCCGATGCATTTAAAACTTTTAAATTCCCCGCCGCGGCTCCTTAAAGGGGCCGCGGCACACTATTACCCAATCCCGGCCGCAGCACTTAAAATTAACCCCCCTCTATGCTGGGGGTCCCCATTGGGACCCCCGAAGTGTCCCCACATAAACCCCCTGCAGCGGGGGGCCCCGATCGGCACTGATCGTGACCCTGCTTCAATTCAATTTTAAATTTCCCGCCTCGCGGGTCCTCAAAGGACCGTAAAGTTCCTGAAAGGACTCGCACTAAAAATATTAACCCCAGGCAACTATAATTTCCCCATTAACTCATGATGGTCAATACAGACCACCATAAGGCCTAAATTAACCCATTAACTCATGATGGTCAATACAGACCACCATAAGGCCTAAATTAACCCATTAACTCATGATGGTCAATACAGACCACCATAAGGCTCTATTTAACCCCATCAGTCCCATAAGGGTATATTATTACCATTATGGGCCTGTTACAACCCAACATTAACCACATAAGTGCCATGATGGTCCTCAAGGACCATCATGACACTAACTACAAACACTACACTATAACCCCCAATAAACCATTTAATCTAAACTAACCCCCCTCTACACTAATCTATTAACACTTACACTACCTACACTACCTACCCCCTAATAAACCTCCCCAACACTCTAATTACAAAAAACAAAAAACCTACAGTACAGAAAACAAAAAATCTACAGTACAAAAAACTATAAAACCTACAGTACAGAAAAAAAAAACAAATTACAACCCCACCCCCCACTACAGAAAACAAAAAAATACATTACAACCCCACCCCCCACTACAGAAAACAAAAAAATACATTACAACCCCACCCCCCACTACAGAAAACAAAAAAATACATTACAACCCCACCCCCCACTACAGAAAATAAAAAAATTACACACCTGAAAAGGAAAGACAGATAAACACAATACAATACATACATATAATACATATAATACATTACATACAATACATGACATTACATACATTACATATATTATATTACATATAATATATTACATATAATATATTAAATATAATACATTACATATAATATATTACATATAATATATTACATATAATATATTAAATATAATATATTACATATAATATATTACATATAATATATTAAATATAATACATTACATACATTACATACAATACATGACATTACATACATTACATATAATATATTACATATAATATATTAAATATAATATATTACATATAATATATTACATATAGTCCAAATCAAATACCCCCTATCTATCTAACATACAATCTATTTAATTTAAAATAAATCCTAACTATATCAAATACATCCCCCTATCTATCTAATATACAAAAAATCCTAACTACATACACAGACCCTAATTCTAAAATAAAATAAAATAATTACAGTCCTAACTACATACACAGACCCTTATTCTAAACTAAAATAAAATAATTACAGTCCTAACTACATACACAGACCCTTATTCTAAACTAAAATAAAATAATTACAGTCCTAACTACACAGACCCTAATTCTAAGCTAAAATCAATAAATTAAGACCACTTACCTTTAAGATGTTGCTTCAGATCACTAACCTATGGGTCAAACAAAAACAAAAATTAGTACAAAACATTAACATCCAATAAATAAACATTCTATACATTCTAAATATTCAACTCACCTTTACAGCATGTCCCGTCACTGTTTAGCTCTTCCGGCGCGGCCCTGTTAAAAAAAAAACACAATACATGAATACATTAATACAATATATAAACAATAAATAAAATACACAAAAAAACATCTAAATATACATTTAACTTACCTCCCCGCGATGTCCCCGGCCTTCTCTCCTTCAGCCCCGGCTGGGCCGCGGAACCCGCAAGGCGGGAAATTTAAAAATGAATTGCAGCAGGGTCACGATCGGTGCCGATCGGTGCCCCCCGCTGCAGGGGGTTTATGTGGGGACACTTCGGGGGTCCCGATGGGGACCCCCAGCATAGAGGGGGGTTAATTTTAAGTGCCGCGGCCGGGATTGGGTAATAGTGTGCCGCGGCCCCTTTAAGGAGCCGCGGCGGGGAATTTAAAAGTTTTAAATGCAGCGGGGGGCCTGATCGGTGCCGATCGAGGACCCCCGCTGCAAGGGGTTAATGTGTGGGGGCTGCGGGGGTTCCTATGGACCCCTGCAGCAAGGTGTTCATGTGAGGACACTTCGGGGGTCCCGACGGTGACCCCCGCATTGAAGGGGGGTTAATTTTAGGTGCCGGGGGGGGTATTGGGAGTACCCCCACGGCAGGGCTTATGTGGGGGACTGCCGCGGAGGTCCCTTTTAGGACCCCCGCAGCAATTGATGAGGAGTGGGAGCCTGCGATATCATCTCGCAGGCTGTCACTCCTCATGTACATTTACGCAGTGTAGATACGTACGGCCCTGCTGCGTAGCTCATACGTTGCTCGCAGCAGGGCTAATTTAATAGCATTGGAACTTAGAGAAACTTTGCAGTACGTAGGGCTTAAGTAGAAGCCTCTTAGTTACGAGGCTGGAATTTAATAGGGCCCCAAATTTCCTTTTGATGGACTCCCCAAATGAATCAACTATCGGAAACAAAATGAATTAACTATGGGAAACAAAATATGTTTTGACATTTAATAAATCTCCATCTGGTTTTAGGATTGTTGCTATTTCAGCCTTAAGCATTTCACTAGGTAATGTTGACCCTCCCATTACTGAACTAAATATATTAATAAGATATGATGCCAATACAGTATATTTATGAATTTATTAGAATAGAGATGTATTATACTGTCTGGTCCTGTTGATTTCCCCAATTTTACATTCTTTTTATATCAAATTGAAATGTGGTAATTGCTCATACCTTCAGTTTATGAAGTTTACACTCATTTAAAAAATGTCTTATTTTCTGTATGCATGTTTGATTTTAACTGTAGTATTTGTTGTCACAACCTACAATGATGATGGAGTATAGAGAATCCTAGTCCTCTTATCTCCTGTAGGTTTTAGACCTAAGATTTGGGTGACTCAGACCAATGGACAGTCTTTGTAGATGCAAGAGCATAAGTCCCAGCTTTTGGTAGTGTGCCTGGGAAACCTGGAAGGGAGTCAGAAACGATCTCCTCTACCAGCATATGCCCCTGGGTCAATAATACACCTGCACACAAAGTCTTGATAAAAAATTATGAACCATGTTTTATTTCAGAACAGCATATTTAACCACATCACACAAGGATGGGGGAAGTGGCTACCCTTAGCCAGCCCCAAATGACCTCTGGCCAATCATGAAGGGGAACTGTGTGCCCACTAGGCGGGGTCAACTAATTCATTTGGGCTCTGAATTTCCATGGGAAAGCACCTTGGCTCTCCTGTGCCCATGCTAGAAAGACTGAGAAGCCTCAGGCCATCCCATTGTTTTGGGGTGCCTGCCTGTCTGCTCTCCAGCTGTGAGCTCCCCATTGTTAGTACTCTGCTGGACACTTAGCTAATGGGATTAACAGGCCTTTGGGAACAAATGAGGCTTGGCTGTATTCAACAGACTTCCCCTCTACAATATAATAACATACTAATATAATAACATACATTCATATTTACAAATATAACACCCAATGTTTCACCCACATACAACCAATATATCCCATAACAAGTGGGCCCCAAACCTTTTCTTCCACAGCATGAGCCATGAACTTTGTCCAAACACAATATGGCCACTGGCTGATTCATGACATTTGTCATATGGCCTTTAAAATGTGCAGATTTTTTTAATTTTAGGATGATTAGTAATTCCCTTTAATTTAGATGCTAACGGTTGCCCTGGCTTATTACCTTTATCATAGAAAATGCTCTTAAACCAATTATGTGAGCAGTTTACTTCTACTTTAAAATGCAATTGAAAGTATTCAATATAGACCATCATGGTATACTAATTAAAAGCATGGGGTTAATTATTTAAATGCGGTGGGGGTCCTATTGGCAAGGGTTAATTATTTAGGTGCTGCAGGGTTCCTTTAAGGAACACGGTTAACAGTTTAGTTGCCATGGGACTCTCTATGGATCCCCATTGTTATGTAGATGGAGTTCATCAGGAAGGGGGATGGTGTTTGAGTGGGGAAGTGGGTGATCACAGAGTGAGTGGGGAAAGGGATCCCCAGGTATTCCCTCCACAGCGTGTATGAATGGAGTAAATCACCAGGGATTCTCCTTAGTTTAGGCCATTTTTTGAGTACAACCTTTCCTGCAAAACCTGAGACTTACAACTTTACGATATTTGACGGTGCTTAATAAGGTTCTGGTGTGGAGCTTTGAATAGACCTGTAACGTACAGCAATAAAGCTCCCACAAAATATATTATGGAGGAACGCTATTTGTGTTGCTCTAATAGAATAGGGCTCTATGTTTGTACATCATTTTGCTTTTGGCTCTTTGATCCAGCTGACCTCCAGACCTCTGAAGCTTCATCGATCTGGATTCCTTTGTGCCAAGTTATTATTATTATTATTGTTGTTTATTTGTAACACGCCAACATATTCCATAGAACTATACATATACTATAAGTTCCAGGAGGAGAGAAAAACAATATAAACACATTGCAAAAAATGGAGGGCCCTGTCTTTGAGCTTAGTAATTTTTATCTTTATCATACCCAAGCTCAAAGGAACCCAGTCTGGTATGGGATGTACAGTGTCACAGTAAAATTATACTGCATCTCCTTGCACGGCAAAAACAACATTAAGTGGATAATACATTAGTAATCTCGCTTTTATACTTTGTGTTTGTTAGTTTGTAATAATCTGTCATCCATTTTTACTCAAACCATTTACAAATCACATAGACTTGGTTGTATTAGCTTTTGCAACAGCTGTTCAATTGGGGCAAGGTACTGTTATTTTACTTTAACTACAGACACTCTATGATGTGGGCAACATGAACATCATTGATACACTTTCTTTTATTAACTGTACTCTTGAGTACACTTTTCTTACCATTTATTGCTGTATTTTCTAAAGCTTTAATGGGAGACTGTGATTCATCTAATCCCATAAAATATCTAATTTTACTGGAATTACTTTTTCTGTGGTTTCTGCATGGAGAAGCTTACTTTGTGAGGGCCTCATTCTAATACTGGGCGTAGGAGCTGCTTGGCCGCAAGGGGTGGCCACAAGCTACTTCCCTATTCTGATCCATGGCGGCCGAGGGTTCCGGCCGTCTTGCGGCTGGCGCCATGCTTTCACTTGCGTCCACCTCCGCCGCAGCTTACTGCAGGGAAAGCCTTTGATGTCACGCGGCCGCAAGAGATTCGGCCGCATGAAAGCACCCATCCATATTCAAATGCTCCGATAAACCCTCCGCCATCCCCATAAAACACCCAAAAATGGCTGCAGCTTACTTGCACCCTGGAGCCGTCCCATTAAGCCCCCCCTACACAATAACCCTATAATGCCGGGATCTGAACGGGACCCCGGCAGGGTACACACATTAACTCTATACTGCGGGCCCCCCGCAGCCTCTACGGCATTGAAATTTCCCGCCGCAGGTTTGAATTCAGAATTCAATCCTGGGGAATTGGAAGGTTTTAATTTCCTGCTGCCAGTCCTTAAAGGGCCCGCAGCACACTAATGGTTACCGCCAAGCCGCGGGGGTTGTGGCTGTAATATTAACCCCATCACTCATGGGGGTCAATATAGACCCCACGTGAGACTAAAATTAACCTCCTCAGTCCAATAGGGGTCTACATATATATATATATATATATATATATATTAACCCCTAGGTTAACCCCATAAGTGCCATGAGGGTAACTGGGCCTATTTAACCCTATCTGGACCTAATAACACTAACTGGATCTATCTAACCTTAACTAGGCCTATCTAGCCCTAACTGGGCCTATTTAATCATATCTGGAACTAATAACCCTAACTGGGCCTATTTAACCCCTTCTAGGCCTATTTAACCCAATCTCTAATGGGAGTCTACACAGAACCCATCTAATCCCATCACTTATGGGGGGTCTATACAGACCCCATAAGCCTCTATTCAACCCCACCAGCCCCATAAGGGTCTATGAAGACCTTCATGGAAAACATTACCCTATCTATAAAACATTACCCCCGATCTATAAAACATTACCTTATCTATAAAACATTACCTTATCTATAAAACATTACCCCCTATCTACATTACATTAAAACCCCTAAATCTAATCTAAAATATAATAAATAAGACCACTTACCTTGCCTAGATGCTCCTTCAGCGATGATGGGTTTCCTGCCACAGGTCCCAACCCCAGGAAAAAAAAGAAACATCAAATTGGTCAACAATAAACACTACATAAAAAACAATACACATTCTAAATATTAAACCTACCTTTCCACCATGTCCCCGTCCTTCTTCTTGTCTTCTCCGGCTGGGCCCCTGGAATAAATAAAACATAACATCAGTACCCACATAAACACAACATAAGACACAGTAAACATAATATGCATTAAACTTACCTTGCCGCAATGTCCCCGTCCTTGTCCTCTTCTGCCCCGGCTGGGCCCTTAAAAACCCTGCCGTTCTAAAAAGAAAAAAAAAACTAACAGGGCTCCTCCCTGGAGGAGCTCCCTTATGCTAATGAGGCCTTTAGCGCTTTTTCCGATAAAAAAAAAAGTGATGGCGCCTTCTGATTGGCTGAAATGGCTGTCAATCAAATTTCAGCCAATCAGAAGGCACCAAGATGTGAGCCAATCAGAATGGGATAAACCCCAATATTCCATTTTAATTGGCTGATGGACCTGTCAATCAATTTTAACCTAATCAGAAGGCACTATTGCCTTCAGTCAATCAGAATGGGATACACCCCCACGGGATGATTGGCTGGAGGTATCTGCTCCTTCTGATTGGCTACTATCTGATTGACAGTGACACAGAAGGCACAGATGATTGGAGCCACTCACAATGGGATACACGCCCATGGGGTGTATCTCTTCCTGATTGGCTGAAGGGAATAGTGCCTTCTGATTGATTAAATTGTTTTAGATGTTCAAATGTTAACACAAAGGTACTATTTATACACTGTTCTACTGTACAGTAAAGGGCTTCCATTGTTCTTTAGCCCACCATATTTAAATGGTTGTTATGGTAAACTACCTCCTCATAACATCTAATACACAAGCTAGGAACTGGCCCCACGCTGATGAAACAGCTGTACTTGGGTTGGATTCCTGGCTTGTGTATAATCCGTCCTAAGCTTTGCACAAAAAGCTGTGTAATACAGTGGGTATATGCTTAAAGAAAGCAATGTTTAAAATGGTTATGGATGCAAGAGCGAAGACTTTGTGTGCAAATTTGCATGCCTCTGCCCAGGTTCCCAGAGTGCAGTGTAATGCATTTCTCAGAATTCTGATCAGAAAAGTCTTTTAACTTGCCTTAGACATTCAAATGTGAACACAAATATACTATTATATATATACCATATATTCGAGTATAAGCCGACCCGTGTATAAGCCGAGGCAACCTATTTTACCACAAAATACTGGGAAAAATGAGTGACTCGAGAATAAGCCAAGGGTGGGAAATGTGCTGCCCCTGTGTCCCTCTTGTGCCCTCTGTGTCCCTCTCTTGTGTGCCCTTTTCTTGTGTCCCCCCTCTCTCTCCCCTGTGTCTCTTCTCCCCTCTCCCTCCCCTGTGTCTCTTCACCCCTCTCCCTTCTCTGTGTCTCTTCTCCCCTCTCCCTTCCCTGTGTCTCTTCCCCCTCCCTTATCACCCTCCTCAACCCCCATCCTCATTCTCAACCTCCCTCCTCAACCCCTCCTCAACCCCCCTCCTCATCCTCAACCTCCCTCCTCAACCCCCCTCCTCATCCTCAACCCCCTCCTCATCCTCAACCCCCTCATCCTCAACCTCCCTCCTCAACCCCCTCTTCTACCCCCCTCCTCATCCTCAACCCCCTCCTCAACCCGCATCCTCAACCCCCTCCTCAACCTCCCTCCTCAACCCCCTCCTCAACCTCCCTCCTCATTCTCAAACCCCTCCTCAACCTCCCTCCTCAACCCCCATCCTCATCCTTAACCCCCCCATCCTCAACCCCCTCCTCAACCTCAACCCCCATCCTCATCTTTAACCCCCTCATCCTCAACCCCCTCCTCAACCTCTCTCCTCAACCCCCCTCCTCAAACCCCCTCCTCATCCTCAACCCCCCTCCTCATCCTCAACCCCCTCCTCAACCTCCCTCCTCAACCTCCCTCCTCAACCTCCCTCCTCAACCTCCCTCCTCAACCTCAACACCCCATCCTCAACCTCCTCCTCAACCCCCCTCCTCAACCCCCCTCCTCAACCCCCCTCCTCAACCTCCCTCCTTCATCCTCCACCCCCCTCCTTATCCTCAACCCCCTTTTCAACCTCCTTCCTCAACCTCAACCCCCTTTACCCCTCTAAATACCTCTCCCTCTCCCTTTTCCCTCACTCACCTCCATCTTCAGCTTCTGCTTCGGCCTCCGCTCCTTCCAGCGTCTTGACCTGGCCAATGCCATGGCGCGCATGTGACGTCACGTCATTAGCATATACCGGCATTTTGCAGGCAGGCAGGGGAGAAATACAAAGAAGGATCTGGGGAGGCTAAGTGAGCAGGTGAGGAGGGCAGGTTGATCAGGGTGGTAGGGGGTAGGAGGGGAGGTGGGGGGCAGGGGACAGCAATGAGTGCACCAGCGGTAATTCTGACCCTGCCATGAGCAACTGCTCATATGGTCACTATGGTTATTTTTGGATTCTTGTATTGTTCTTCATTATCGTTGTCCTAATTTGAAACATAATGCTTTTCCACTCTGCTGCTTTAAATACCATATTCAAGCAGTTCTGTCTATGCTTCAAAATATAATATTTAAGAAATATCCATTTTTTTTTGCTGTTGTTATGAAATGCCTGCTTTAACTGTGCCAACTGACTTTCTAGCTCTTCTCAGTCATTTCATAGTCAAAATAATACAGTGTAAATGGATGGTAGGTGCTATCGGTCACCAAAACATAGACCACATTCACTACATGAACAAGGTCCAGACTTTTTTATAAACTTCCCACAATAATGATTGAATTATATGTAGTAACTAATCCTTTTAGATACTCCACTGAATGTTTTACCAAAAGCAGGAATACTAGTGAGCCACTGAATATTCTAAGACATAAGACATACTTTGGAAACTTGGGTTTCCGAATTTGTATCTCGGGCAGCGAGTCTTGGGCCACGGCAATTGAATAGCATCGCCAAATGAAAGGGAAAAAGAGCTCGCAACTCACTCCGACACATGCGGTTGTTGGCGAGTTAGTTGCAAGCTTTCAATTGAATGGGGCTCAGTAGTCTGAGTTAGCAAAGAACTTCATTATATCACGTATACATAGATACAAGGGTTATAAGCTTTCATTTTCTGTTCCCAGATTGATCCATGGTTCAGGCTCAATCTTTCTAAAACCCACATTACTTTGCAGGCAATAACATCTTAGAACATATAAAAATCTATCATGAGCAGCAAAATATTGATGTGAATGAACATATTTGGTTGGAGCTCATCACATACGGTGTCTTGCAAAAGTATTCAACCCCCTTGATTTTTTACCTATTTTGTTACATGACAGCCTTAAGTTCAATGTTTTGTTAATCTGAATTTTATGTCATGGATCAGAACACAATAGTATAAATTGATGAACGGAAAATTCAAAAAATATATACATAAAGCAATTTTTTAGAAATAGAAAACAGAAAATTGGCATGTGTGTATGTATTCACCCCCTTTGTTATGAAGCCCATAAAAAGCTCTGGTGCAACCAATTACCTTCAGAAGTCACATAATTAGTGAAATGATGTCCACCTGTGTGCAATCTAAGTGTTACATTATCTGTCATTACATATACACACCTTTTTTGAAAGGTCCAAGAGGCTGCAACACCTTAGCAAGAGGCACCACTAACAAAACACTGTCATGAAGACCAAGGAACTCTCCAAACAAGTAAGGGGCAATGTTGTTGAGAAGTACAAGTTAGGGTTAGGTTATAAAAAAAGAATCCAAATCTTTGGTGATCCCCAGGAGCACCATCAAATCTATCATAACCAAATGGAAAAAACATGGCACAACAGCAAACTTGCCAAGACACGGCTGCCCACCAAAATTAATGGACTGGGCAAGGAGGGCATTAATCAGAGAGGCAGCACAGAGGCCTAAGGTAGCCCTGGAGGAGCTGCAGAGTTCCACCGCAGAGACTGGAGTATCTGTACATAGGACGACAATAGAGTTGGGCTTTATGGCAGAGTGGCCAGAAGAAAGCTATTACTTTCAGCAAAAAACAAAATGGCATGTTTTGAGTTTGCGAAAAGGCATGTGGGAGACTTTCAAAATGTATGGAGGAATATGCTTTGGTCTGATGAGACTAAAATGTAACTTTTTGGCCATCAAAGAAAATGCTATTTCTGGTGCAAACCCAACACATCACATCACCCAAAGAACACAGTGAAACATGGTGTTGGCAGCATCATGCTGTAGGGATATTTTTCAGCAGCCAGGATTGGGAAACTGGTCAGACCCTGGAGGAGCTGCAGAGTTCCACAGCAGAGACTAGAGTATCTGTACATAGGACGACAATAAGCCATACACTCCATAGAGTTGGGCTTTATGGCAGAGTGGCCAGAAGAAAGCCATTACTTTCAGCAAAAAAACTAAATGGCACGTTTTGAGTTTGCAAAAAGGCATGTGGGAGACTTCCAAAATGTATGGAGGAAGGTGCTCTGTTCTGATGAGACTAAAATTTAACTTTTTGGCCATCAAAGAAAACGCTATATATTTGGCACAAGGCCATCACATCACATCACCCAAAGAACACCATCCACGCAGTGAGACATGGTGGTGGCAGCATCATGCTGTGGGGATGTTTTTCAGCTGCTGGGACTGGGAAACTGGTCAGATTTGAGAGAAAGATGGATGGTGCTAAATACAGGGATATTCTTGAGCCAAACCTGTACCACTCTGTGCGTGATTTGAAGCTAGGACGGAGGTTCACCTTCCAGCAGGACAATGACCCCAAACACATTGCTAAAGCAACATTTGAGTGGTTTAAGGGGAAACATGTAAATGTGTTGAAATAGCCTAGTCAAACCCCAGACCTCAATCCAATAGAAAATCTGTGATCAGATTTAAAGATTGCTTTTCACAAGCGCAAATCATCCAACTTGAAGGAGCTGGAGCAGTTTTGCAAAGAGGAATGGGCAAAAATCCCAGTGGTAAGATGTGACAAGTTCATAGAGACTTATCCAAAGTAACTTGGAGCTGTGATTGCTGCAAAAGGTGGCTCTACAAATAATTGACTTTAGGGGAGTGAATAGTTATGCACATTTACTTTTTCTGTTATTTTGTCCTCGTTGTTAGCTTCACAATAAAAAAATAAAAAAAAACATCTTTAAAGTTGTGGGCATGTTCTGTAAATTAAAGGACGCAAATCCTCAAACAATCCATGTTAATTCCAGGTTGTGAGGCAACAAAACACAAAAAATGCCAAGGGGGCTAAATACTTTTGCAAGGCACTGTAGATAAAATAGAATTCAGATTTTCCCAAAAAAATGCTTTATGCATTTTACACAGTATTGTTAGTTTGGTACATACTTGACAAACAAGTGTCTTTTTTTCTTGAATTGCAAAGTTCAGAAAAGCCAAGAAGAGATCCAATGTCAACCAGAACAAGTAAAATGAGAGAGACACAGATAGAAAGGCAGAATAATCACACTAAGGTACAGAATATGTTGTTTGTAGTAAGCGGCATCAGAAGAGTCTTTTTAAATAAACACAGTTTGCTGTATTAGATGCAGAGTTGTGCTACCTATATGTCCCTTAGACCAAGTACAACCTTATTGAAACTAATATCCCATCCACATAAGAACTTTTGACCTTCTATATAACTAACCCTCACTGCTCCAATCTAAAGGTTCATTCCCACTAGACTATGAGCTTACAAGAGCTTCCAAACTGTATATACTGCTGAGTAAAATGATGGAGCTTCAAAATATTCAGTGATTATAATAATAACCAAGCCGTCAAATAAAAACAAAAAGTGGGATTGCATATGTATGTAATGATATTAGAGGTGTAGCACCTCGATTATTATCTCACTTACACCTGGGTTTTCTCGCTCTACACAAAGAATTCTAACAATTTTAAATTAGATAATAGTCTTCCACTAGACTCTTTACACTGTATTAAAGAAAACAATTACAGTTTAGCTCTTTCTCTCTAATAATTATTTAGACTGTAAGCTCCTTGGAGTAAAGATCTCAATTATGCTACATCTAGTGTTTTATTGTAGAGAATTGCTTTTGTATTTCTATATACTTTACTTAATTTGTTCTCTAAATGTATTTATTATACTCAGTTAAATTTACTGTAGCATTGAAAAAAGTGCTACATAAAAAGTTGGAGATTTCTAAGAAAAAAATATTAAAAAATAATTTTTAAAAGTATTCTGTTTGCTAAGAATCGGTCTAGTTTTGAAAAATGGCAAAAAAAGATAATGAATTAATAAAAAATCTGATTATTATATGATTGACAATAGATCCTTAACTAGGTTGGAATCTCTGATTAACCAACTGGGAGAAAGAGACAAGAGATTTTCTATTTCTAATTGCAGGCAAATATTGAAACATAAATCCCAACTAAGCAAAACATCTAGAATGGAAGATTGTGAAAGTGAAATAGAGAAAACTTGGCCCAGTAGATTGACTTGAAGCTTGTAAAATCACACAAAAAAACAACACAATGTTCAACCTATAGAGAAATGTATTTTAATCCAAAGGTGGTACAAAGTACCAGTAACAATAAATAAGATATTTCCAGAGAAGTATTCTGACCTGTGTTGGAGAAAATGTGGACAAGAGGGGTACACATCTCCAAATACAGTGGATATAAAAAGTCTACACACCCCTGTTAAAATGTCAGGTTTCTGTGCTGTAAAAAAAAATAAAAAACAAAGATAAATCATTTCAGAACTTTTTCCACCTTTAATGTGACCTATAAACTGTACAACTCAATTGAAAAACAAACTGGAATCTTTTAGGTAGAGGGAAGAAAAAATATAAAAATAAAATAATATGGTTGCATAAGTATGCACACCCTTAAATTAATACTTTGTTGAAGCACCTTTTGATTTGATTACAGCACTCAGTCTTTTTGGGTATGAGTCTATCAATATGGCACATTTTGACTTGGCAAGATTTGCCCACTCTTCTTTGCAAAAACACTCCAAATCTGTCAGATTGCGATGGCATCTCCTGTGCACAGCCCTCTTCAGATCACCCCATAGATTTTCAATCAGATTCAGGTCTGGACTCTGGCTGGGCCATTCCAAAACTTTAATCTTCTTCTGGTGAAGCCATTCCTTTGTTGATTTGGATGTATGCTTTGGGTCGTTGTCATGCTGAAAAATGAAGTTCCTCTTCATGTTCAGCTTTCTAGCAGAAGCCTGAAGGTTTTGTGCCAATATTGACTGGTATTTGGAACTGTTCATAATTCCCTCTATCTTAACTAAGGCCCCAGTTCCAGCTGAAGAAAAACAGCCCCAAAGCATGATGCTGCCACCACCATGCTTCACTGTGGGTATGGTGTTCTTTTGGTGATGTGCAGTATTGTTTTTGCACCAAACATATCTTTTGGAATTATGGCCAAAAAGTTTAACCTTGGTTTCATCAGACCATAACACCTTTTCCCACATGCTTTTGGGAGACTTCAGATGTGTTTTTGCAAAATGTAACCTGGCTTGGATGTTTTTCTTCGTAAGAAAAGGCTTTCGTCTTGCCACTCTACCCCATAGCCCAGACATAGGAAGCCTCCCAGACCAGTTTTCTTCACGTCTTTTCATCAATTTTGGAGGGAGCTCCAGTTCTTGGTAATGTCACTGTTGTGCCATATTTTCTCCACTTGATGATGACTGTGTTCCATGGTATATCTAATGCCTTGGAAATTATTTTGTACCCTTCTCCTGACTGATACCTTTTAACAATGAGATCCCTCTGATGCTTTGGAAGCTCTCTGTGGACCATGGCTTTTGCTGTGGGATACGACTAAGAAAATTTCAGGAAAGACCAACCAGCTGAACTTTATTTGGAGTTAATCAGAGGCACTTTAAATGATGGCAGGTGTATGCTGACTCCTATTTAACACGATTTGGAATGTGATTGCTTAATTCTGAACACAGCTACATCCCCAGTTATGAGATGATGTGCATACTTATGCAACCACATTATTTTTCTTTTTTTTTTCTTCCCTCCACCTAAAATATTTCAGTTTGTTTTTCAATTGAGTTGTACAGTGTATAGGTCACATTAAAGGTGGAAAAGGTTCTGAAATGATTTATCTTTGTCTCATTTTTTTTACAGCACAGAAACCTGACATTTTAACAGGGGTCCAAACATTCAGGAATTCTGGTCATTATGTACTAAACAGATTTCACAAATGCCTGGATTTCAAATTGAAACTTCCATTCATTGAATATTATTTCATATGTTCCCCAATAAAACAAAATCTGAAACACAATTTTGATTATTCAGATTTTAATGGCAGCAAAATGGTTAATCACCAAAAACTGGAACACAGAAAGGTTACCCACATGGCAAGAGATAATCATTGTCACTAACAGAAATAGACAATTAGAAAAAGATTACCAGTTGACGATAAGTATAAATAAAAAAAATAAACTTGAGAAATGGCATTTATGGGATCAATATATGACCAAACAAAAAAATACTTGCTAACTCCTCTAAGGTTTTATGTTTTATGTATTGTTATGTCCGTTTTTTCTTTTTCATGCTATTTATTATGCATATGGATAACTGTCAAAGAAACTGAATGTTATGGATTTTAATGTATATGTTGATGTTTAAATAAAATTTAAAAAAAAAGATAATTAATAAATTTAATGATGAGATCTTTGGGAGACATAAATATTGATAAAAAATGAAGAAATTCATAGTATAAAGGTCAAGTGTTTTTGATATTGTGCAAGAACAAAAAATACTCTCCATATGTGAATCATTTTAGCTAATGCTAGAAAAGGGAATTACATATGGAAATCATTTAATGTAGCTGTTTCTTAGATTTTTGTAGAACAAATATTTCCCTCTTTTGTTGCCACGAGTGTTTACAGCTCATCCAGAAGAAAAGTTGTTATGGGACTGAAACAAATTGTAAGACTAATACATGATTATTGTTGCTAGTAAGCGCCAGATTTCTGTTTGATGGGTCAGTTCTTTATAGTGAGTAATGTATAATTTGTCTATAAGAATACAGTAACACTATATAACTATTCATTTGTTTGGCAAGGGGTGCTGTGCATACTTCAAGTTTGCTGGTTTTATATAGTAAGTCATTCTTTTAGTGGAATTATATTTAAAGAAACATTTTAGTGTGGAACTTAAATGAAAAACTTGATCATAAAGAAAGCAAATGACCATATACACAAAAGAAACATTTTAATCTCCATAACCGTATAATACATGCTGTGCACATGCAAAAAAAATATTACCATTGGTGTTTGAAAACATCTAAATGTGAAAACTATTATATGTAAAAATTTAAGAACAGCTTCTACCATTTTTTTTTTAGTTTTTCTGTTAATTTCGTTTGCATCTAAAATCAAATCATACATGTATGGAATTCCAAATTTATATATGCGTAGAACTCATATTTTGCATTCATTTTAAGAATAGAGGTTAAAATTAGATATAGTGTATATATAATGCATGGCAACTTAAAAAAAAGTGATTGCATTAGAGACAGAGACATTTAACAATTAAATGTAATTGCTGCATTGTTAATCTGTCACTATTGCAGTTTTTCAACTGGGTATGCTCTTCTTCTTTATTACCCCAACAGCTAGTCGTAATTGCTGTTCATAAGGCATAGCCTTAGCAGCTGATTTTTATCAGTTAGAAGGACATTGAAAGCAATTTTTCTTTGTTGCAGGTGATAAACAGTAGGTCATAATGTACCACTATATGCTTTATTTTTCCAAATGATGTTCTCAAAGTTAAAATTAGGGATGCAAAAGCGTGACCAAACGTTCCGGACACTGACAACTATATATGTGATACTAATGACAAATACCTTTCTTTTCTCTCTTGCAGCAAGGACATCTGGGTCCTGTGACGAGCCAGAGGCAGTGCTCCAGCAGAGCAGGAAGTGGAGGAGCAAGCCCCCGCCCAGCAGGACCAGGAGCATGGGGAGGAGGAGACAAGCGGAGCTGAGGGCCCTGTTTCGGAGAGACTGAGGCTATTGCCCAGGCCCTCCAACTGGAGTGAGGAAACCAGCCAACCACCACCTCCTCCTCCCCACAGCAGTGCATTGCACTGGCAGACACCACCACCGCTAGTCCCCACCACACCACCGCACATTATGCAACATCCTCCAGCTGGGCCCCAGACCCTCCCTACTCACACACCGCCATCTCCTCACCAGGCCACGCCCTAGGGGCGTCCATCCCCAACATCAGGCCAGGCTGCGCAGGCGGAGATGGCCCTCATGCTTGTCTTTTTGCATCCAGGCCACTCATGCAGAGGTAATACGCAGCATGGCAAGGCGCAATAGGGAGGAGAGGAGCCACCACCGAATTAAGTCGTATCTGGCAGGGTTGCTCAGAATTAGGGCGGACCAGGGAGTAAGCCATGTGATGTGTTCTGGTCCCCGCTATAGCGGTGGACTTGCAAAGTCTCACAATGGCATGTTAATGACAGCCAGCATTAATATATGCACTAGTGAAGCATGTGATCCCGTCCTCTGTATCATTCTGAGAACAGATCCTTGGGTCTGATGTAAGTAACAGTAAATCTGGCAGCTGAGATTTGTGTCCTCCGTTTTAATGGGTATTTTCCCATATTGCTGTTTATCCAGAGCCCTTTTGTCATCACACTGTATGTGTGAAACTGGATTGGATTACACAGTCTAGACAAGTTTTAAGTGCTATGCACATTAATGGTTTCTTCAATTAAAATGGAGTGATTTCTAATGATCTTTTTTTCATCAGATTCTGGGAGCAGTGGTGTGGTAACCACATGTGACCCTGGTAGGTGCTATGCATCATAATTATTCTACTCCTTTTTTCCACAACTTATGTGCCCTAGTTACTATGCAATACATCAATACACATAACAATAATAATAGTCATAATAGCATTAGATATCATATCATAATATATATATCATCACATATATAGTTGTGAGCATACGAGTTGTTGCTAACGCTTGCGGCCCTTGCATTTGTGGTGGGGGAACATCCCACGTCCCCGCAAATGCGGATCCTCGCGAAGCGAGGGGCCGCATTTGCGGTGGTGGAGCATCCCACGTCGGCTGTGTTTGTCCGCAAATGCGGACCCTCACGAAGCAAGGGGCCGCATTTGCGGTGGTGGAAGGTTCAACGTCGGCTGTGTTAACACACACACACTCACGGCTTAAAAAAAAAAACTCAAAGGCGCCTCACACGCGGTTAACAGACATACGCACGACTTAGAAAAAAATCAACTGCGTCGTACACGTAAAAGCCAACTGCGTCCCTCACAAAAAAAATACGGCCCCTCGCAAAAAAAGACGGCCGCGAAACGACCCATTCCTAACACGCAAAACTGACCGAAAAAGGAGCTCATGAAAACATCAGAAACTCAAGAAAGAAACACAACGAACACATAAAAAGCTTACTTACAGCAAGGGGGGGGGGCATCTGGCACCTTTGAAAAGTTAATTTACACATCCATTTAAGTCCAAAAAAATTAGTTTAAACTGCGGAAAATCACCTAAGCGAGAGAAAAAATGGCCGCCGAACAAAACGAGGCTTCAGACGTAACTATACTACAGTGACTGGCAAAACTGAAACACATACTATGCGGCACGAACCACACTGATATTAACCACCATTTTGAAAACTACTATGCATAAAATGGCGGATGGAAAGCAAATTGTAAGCTGGAACGCAAATAGCGCATGCGTATTGCGTTCTAACGGTCTGAGGCACTTGAAAGTTTATAAATACTGCCTACTTTCCAGAAAATTCTACATTTTTACTCAGGTGATGAACGGAGTGACTGGATAGTTAACTGCTGCTGTTACTTGAGAAGAGAATTGTTTCCTAATTTCCTACTTTACATTGTGCAAATTACAACTGAGAGGTAAGCTATAATATATTACATTTTATTATCAAGACAGGAAAAAAAAAAAACTTTAACTATGAAAATGTGATTCATGTATAGTGACATGTGACACGCACATTTATGTGTGTAGGCCCTAAAACAAATTAATGTTAATTGAAACTAATTAAAGAAGTATTTTTAAATGACATTAATTTATTGCAATTCAATATATAACCTAAAGCTCAATCTTTCTCCTTTTTTTTACTATTCAAACAGACTCTGCATCAACAGCGTCACTCAAGAATTTGCACCGTGCATTGTGAACCAGAATCCCTTTTAAAGAACACAAACAAAGAAGAAGAGGTAAGATAGAAAAATACATTACATGCTGAAAAAGACCATGCTTTGCGAAATCAAAAAGAAGAAATATACAATTAACCATTTCACGTTCTTTTTCAAATAGACACTACAAGAAGACTTTAAGATTGGAAGGAGGGGACCCTCTGTCATTCGACACTTCAATCAATGTAAAGTATAACAAGTAGAAAAAATAAAGGAACTATATATGTTTAATGGCCGCCAACATAACCAATGCAGCAAACAAAAAGTGGTGAACACAAAATAGGATAATGCTACCAACATTGCCATAATATCCAAAATAGAAAAGACATTCATTTTCACTGTAGAAAAACATTTAAAATTCATAACAAATAATAATTAAGCAAATAAAGTATGCAACATATGGTAGACACAACATAGGATTGTACCAAAAATCACAGAAACACATAGCAAAGTAAATTAATATTCTTTTTTAATGTTTAAGAACCTATAATCCTTACAAAGAAGCCTAAATAAGCATAACAAAAGTGGTAGACACAACATAGGATTGAACCAAAAATCACACAAAGACAAAGCAAAGTAAATTAATATTATTTTTTAACGTTTAAGAACCTATAAGCCTTACAAACAAGTCTAAATAGGCATACCAAAAGTGGTGGACACAAAATAGGATAATGCTAAAAACATAGCCATCATATCCAAAATAGGAAAAACATTCATTTTCAATGTACAACAACATTTATTCCTCATAAAATAGACTAATTAAGCAAATAAAGTATGCAAGATATGGGGGGCACAAATAGGATTGTACCAAAAATCACACAAACACATAGAAAAGTAAATTAATATTCTTCTTTAATGTTTAAGAATCTATAAGCCTTACAAAGAAGCCTAAATAAGCATACCAAAAGTAGTGGACACAAAATAAGATAACGCTAAAAATATAGCCACCATATCCAAAATAGGAAAAACATTTAACCTTCATAAAAAAAATTAATTAAGCAAATAAAGTATGCAACATATGGTAGACACAAGATAGGATTGTACCAAAAATCACACAAACACATAGCAAAGTAAATTATTATTCTTATTTACTGTTTACGAACCTATAAGCCTTACAAAGAAGCCTAAATAAGCATACCAACAGTGGTGGACACAAAAAAGGATAATTCTAAAAACATAGCCATCATATCCAAAATAGGAAAAACATTCATTTTCAATGTACAACAACATTTAATCCTCATAAAATAGTCTAATTAAGCAAACAAAGTATGCAAGATATGGGGGACACAAAACGGGATTGACCAAAAATCACACAAACACATAGAAAAGTAAATTAATATTCTTCTTTAATGTTTAAGAATCTATAAGCCTTACAAAGAAGCCTAACTAAGCATACCAAAAGTGGTGGACATAAAATAAGATAACGCTAAAAACATAACCATCATATCCAAAATAGGAAAAACATTTAACCTTCATAACAAAAAATTAATTAAGCAAATAAAGTATGCAACATATGGTAGATGTCATGAATCAGCAGCAGAGAACTACACAATGTGGAGCTCACAGCTGGAGAGCAGACAGGCAGGCACCCAGAAACAATGGAATGCCCTGAGGCTTCTCAGCCTTCATAGCATGGGCACAGGAGAGCCAAGACATGCTTTGCCCTGGAGATTCAGAGCCCAAATGAATTAGTTGGCCTCGCCTAGTGGGCGGACCTGGGAGGGGACTATTGGTTCACACACAGTTCCCCTTCATGATTGGCCAGAGGTCATTTGGGGCTGGCTAACGGTAGCCACTTCCCCCATTCTTGTGTGATGTGGTTAAATATGCTGTTCTAAAATAAAACATGGTTCATAATTTTCATCAAGACTTAGTGTGCAGGTGTATTATTGACCCAGGGGCATAGGCTGGTTGAGGAGATCGTTCTGACTCCCTTCCAGGTTTCCCAGACACACTACCAAAAGCTGGGACTTATGCTCTTGCATCCGCAAAAGAATGTCCATTGGTCTGAGTCACCCAAATCTTAGGTCTAAAACCTACAGGAGATAAGAGGACTAGGATTCTCTATACTCCATCATCATTGTAGGTTGTGACAGTAGACTCAAAATAGGATTGTACCAAAAATCACACGAACACATAGCAAAGTAAATTAATATTCTTATTTATTTTTTACGAACCTATAAGCGTTACAAAGAAGTCTAAATTAGTAGAGCAAAAGTGGTGGACACAAAACAGGATAATGCTAAAAACATTGCAATCATATCCAAAATAAGAAAAACATTAATAATTACAGTATAAAAAAAGGATAACTGGAATATACAAACACATTTAAAGTATTTTTAAAAGGTTGCACAAAAAACAGCATAGCAGAAAAAATCACCATAACAGATACAATACACCAAACTAATGAAATATGTTATTCATTACAAATACATTAAAATCAAATAACATTTTAATTTTTCTTTACAACAGACACTGCGTGAAGACCATCGGACGAAGACTTTCAACAGAGGACCAACAAAGATTCTGATTGAAATCACACTTCAACAAAGGTACAGTATAACAAGTAATAAAAGAGAAAACTAAATAAACATGTTTGCTCTGCATCCATGTCAACAGAAAACTGACACATTTCTTATTTACCTCTTATTTGTCTGTTATGGACAATAATGTTTAACAGTAAATCCAAACTTCAATCTAGCCGGAAAAAAAGAAGACAGTATAGTCCACAAAAGTCTCAAAACATAGACAAAATAAAATTTGTCATTCTAAATTACCAGTCGTAATGTACAATATTAAGCATAAAACCAAAACACACACATAAAATAGAATATTACAACAAATAGTACTAACACCTTAAGAAAAAATAAACAAATTCATTGACCAAACATATAAGCTTTTAAATAAACTATCAAAATACTATTATGACAATCCCCTGTAATAAAAATTACAAAGACTAATTTTTGCCCTCTACTATGCCTGTAAGTTAAAAGTACAACAAAAAAATAAATTGACAAAACAACTAAAATATACATTTTAATTACCTATTAGATGTAGAAGAAGGTATAGTGTCAGTTCCTTCCCTGTGCTATTCATGTAAGCCAAAAATTACAACGTACCACAGAAAGTAAGACCAAAAAAATAAAATACACTTATTTAACAATACAATAAACAAACTGTTGATAATAAAAAATGTAAAAAACAAACTTAACATCTCAAACTAAACTAATTATAAATTATTTTCTTTTACAGATTAACATGGCTACTAACGAGAGTAAACAAGAAAAGAAAAGACGTCAAACTAAAGAAAGACAACAGAGATGGGCCAACCAGCAGACACCAGAGGAGAAAGAAATTCGACGAGAAAAAGAACGCAAAAGACTTGCAAGCAAAAGACTATCAGCTGCAAAAATTCAAGATATGCCAAAAAAAGCTACTAAGCAAATAAAGCATTTAGAACCTGTTCCTCAAACATCAGATGACATTTTACCTGAAAAAATAAAAGAGATACCAAAAAAAGCCACCAAAAAAACAAAGCATTTAGAACCTGTTCCTGAAACATTACATGACATTTTACCAAAACCAATAAAAGATATACCAAGAAAAGCCACAAGAAAAACAAAGCATTTAGAACCTGTTGTTGAAACATCACATGACATTTCACCTGATGAATATGAAAGTCAAACTGCTATATGCTTTGCAAATTGTCCAATACTCAATGTCAGTTTAGTGAGGCCTTTTATTTTAAACAGGAGAGACCCAGAGATGGCAAATTTATTAGTTGCTGTCAAAAATGCAAGTTCAAACTTCAAGAAATAAAAGAATTTCCAATCTATTTACAAAACATTATGACTGAACCTACTTTTCCAAACTACAACATTTTTAAGACAAACATAAGATCCTACAATAGTGCCATATCTTTGCATCTATGGGAGCAACATTAGCTGTTAATGTACCAGGACATGGTCCTTACTGTTTTAAAGTCCAAGGCCAAATTTATCATGGGACTTCACATTTACATCCAGAGGAAGGAGAGCAAAGAAAATTAGCTGAACTATATGTCCTAGATACAATGGAAGCTGTTGACCAACGTATGCAGCTGGAAGAAAATAAAAAATGCTTACCCAGTGTCTTTATAGAGCTAAATAACATTATGGACAATAAACCCTACAGTAAAGCTTATAAAAAATTGGCAGAAGTAGAAAATGAACAACAACTTCATGCACAATGATATCAATTACCAATGCCAAAGGTCAATATGGTGCTTAAAAGAGACAGACATACTGATAAATGTCGTTATAACTTGCCAACATCAAATGAGGTTGCAATGGTGTTTCAAAATGATGAAGGAGAACCACCATTTCAAAGAGACATTAGAATAGATCCCAGAAATGAGGAGCAACCATTCATTAATATGAGTATCTTAAGTCCAAATTTAGATCCAATGACATATCCCATTTTCTTCCCACATGGAGAAGCAGGTTGGCAACCAAAATTAACACTTCCCAGTTACCCAAATGCTAAAGCCAGAATCTGAAATAATGTTTCTATGCTTAAATTTAAAGTAGCTCAAATTGACATTCGAAATAAATGTAATCCAATTTTATGTGGTGGAAAACTAACAATGGATTATTGATTCCTATTTGCAAGTTGAGGCCAATAATTTAAACTTTATAAAATATCAACAAGATAAACTACCTGTAGAACAATATTCTGGACTAATGGACTATGTTGCTGAGGTGGCTACAAGCGGAGACATGACAGCTGGCAAAGCCATCATTTTACCATCTTCCTTTCAAGGATCTCCTCGAAATATGAGAGAAAGATACAATGATGCTATGGCTATTGTCACCAAATTTGGCAAACCCGATTTATTTCTTACATTTACATGTAATCCCCAATGGCCAGAAATTACATAAAATGTACTTCTTGGCCAAAGTGCGTCCGATAGACCAGATTTAGTAGCCAGAGTTTTTAAGATTAAATTAAATGAATTAATATGTGACATCACTATAAGTCACTTATTTGGCAAATGTCTTGCTTATGTATATACCATTGAATTTCCAAAAAGAGGCCTTCCAAATGCACATCTTCTTATAATACTTCAAGCATAAGATAAATTAGATACTTCTGACAAAGTGGATGCAGCCATTGTTGCTGAACTACCAGATCCAGAACTATATGGAAGACTATATGAGATTGTTACTCATCGCATTATTCATGGACCCTGTGGTGAGCTTAATCCACAATCACCATGTATGGAAAATAATAAATGTTCCAAAGATTTTCCAAAAGATTATAGAGACAAAACCTATGCCAATTGTGATGGCTATCCACTTTATAAAAGAAGAGAAGGAGATAGTGCCATTATTCAAGGCAAAAAAGTTGACACTAGATATGTAGTACCCTACAATCCACATTTACTCATGAAGTATAAAGCCCACATAATTGTAGAAGCCTGCACTTCCATCAAATCCATTAAATATGTCTACAAATATATTTACAAAGGCTATGATGCAGCTACTGTAGTCGTCAAAAGTGCAGACAATCCTGAAAGTAGTGAGTTAGTACATGACGAACTTGCATCTCATGTAGATGCTATGTCAGTGCGCCAGAAGCTATGTGGCTGCTTTTAACATTTGAAATGCATGATAGATCACATGCAGTATATAGATTAGCAGTACATTTGCCACAAAGACATTTAGTGTATTTCCATGCCGGAAATGAAAGTAATGCATTGGCCCAAAGTGAACTTCGTCACACTACACTAACTGCATGGTTTAAATTAAATTCCACTGATTCAGAAGCAACACAATTCTTATATATTGAAATTCCATATCACTATGTTTTTGTGAATGAATTATGGAGACATCGAAAAAGCAGAGGAAATAAAATAATCCCAAGAATTTACACAGTCAGTCCAAGAGATGTTGAACGTTTTTGCTTACGGATATTACTTTTAAATGTTCCTGGAGCACAAAGTTTTGAACACTTAAGAACTGTTAATGACATAGTATATGAATCCTTCCATTTAGCTGCAAGACATAGAAACTTACTAGCTGATGATACAGAGTGGGAAAGATGTTTAGAAGAAGCAGCACAATGTCAAATGCCACGGCAGATGAGAGAACAATTTTCATTTATTTGTATCTTCTCAAATGCTCCAAATGCATTAGCTTTGTGGGAGACATTTAAAAGTAATATGGCTGTAGACTTTATGTGATGATACAATGAAACTATTGCACACTTAAAAGCGTTAATGTAAATCCAAGAAGTATTTTTAACTCATGGATTAAGTTGTGCAAGTTTTAATTTGCCTGATCCATGTCTTATAGATGACATAAACTTTGAAGACTATGACATTCAATTACAGGTAGAAAGAACATAACAAAGACTTGCAACTTTAAATACGTTACAATTGCAAGCATTTAATGCCATTAAAAATGCAATAGATGATGACATGGTGACAGAGTGTTATTTCTATCTTGATGGACCTGGCGGATCAGGAAAAACGTATTTATATAATTTATTAATGAGTTCTGTACGAGCACAAGGTCAAATAGCACTGCCGTTTGACACTACTGGAATTGCTGCACTTTTGTTAGAAGGTGGAAGAACTGTTCATAGTGGCTTTAAACTGCCAGTGCCTATTTTAGACACTTCTGTCTCAGATATTCGCATGCCATCATTACAAGCAAAGAAATTGAGAAAAAGTAAATTAATTATAATGCATGAGGCCACAATGATGTCCTGCTATGCCCTACAATGTATTGACCGTTTGCTTTGTGAAGTCATGGATAATACTTTTCCATTTGGTGGAAAGGTAATGTTGTTAGGTGGCGATTTTAGACAAACATTACCTGTCGTTGTACATGGAAATCGAACTGACATTATTGAAACCTGTATAAAGTCAAGCACACTATGGAAACATTTTACCCAACTTCATCTGCAACAAAACATGACATCAGAAGGCCAAACTGATTTCAATGAGTGGCTTATTAAAATTGAAGAAGGCAGAACAGAAAAAATAACACATTTACCTGAGGACACTGTGGAGATCCCACCTCATATGATTTGTCACCAAGATATTATTTCGGCTATATTTGAAGGTAGCATAAATAACCAGGAATATTCAGAGCTTGCCAACCAATCATACTAACATGTAAAAATAAGGATGCATTAATCCTCAATAATGAAATCTTTAAAAAAATTAATGCACCACAAAGAAATTATCACAGTGCTGATTCTGTACTTGCTGATGACAATGAAAGCTGGGCTAACTTTTCCACTAGAATCATAAACTCACTAACTCCTTCTGGAATGCCACTACATATTTTGCAGCTAAAGAAAGGTGCAATTGTCATGTTACTGCGAAATATGAACCCCAAAAAAGGCCTATGCAATGGGACAAGATTAATTGTTCAACAATTAAAGGACCATTTTATAGATGCTGAAATTTTAACTGGTACCCATAAAGGAGAGAGAGTTTTCATACCAAGAATAGATTTAGCACCAAGTGAAAGTAGTCTCCCTTTTATACTTCAAAGAAGACAATTTCCCATCATTATGGCATTTGCTATGACCATTAATAAATCACAAGGACAAACGTTCAAATCTGTGGGTATTTTTTTACAAGAACCAGTTATCACAGTGCAAAAATCCACAGGCTACTATAGTTTACATTGAAAAGAATGAAGGTCAAGGTGATTTATTAGAAGTTGGATGTATTTTTACTAAAAACATTGTCTACTATGAAGTACTATAACTTTTCATTAAAGAAATAAAACCCCTGCAAAACAAATTTAAAAGCATTGAAAAATACAAAACAATAAACAATTCAGTCATAATTAATGGAAGTACTGTTTATAGATGTTTAGCCTCACAAACACTTGCCTTACATTATTTTTACAAATTATGTTAAAATGTTAATTAACTATGTTACTGTTTCTAATGTTATAAGTTTGAAAACAATATTTTCAAGTTCATTACTTAGACTGATAAGAAACTTCAAGTCTCAAAAAATATACTTTCAAGTTCTATATTTCAACATATTACAAAGTTCATGTTAAAAGGTCAACAACATTTTAAGTAACAATGTAAATATTGTCTGTTATGTTAAGATTACTCCCTGGATTAATTGTTATCGCCAGTTCATGGGGTCAGGAAGGAATTTATTTAATTGGGTACGTTTAAAGTAGGGTTTTTACTGTTTGCCTTCCTCTGGATTCAATGTATATTTAAGTTAACAATTCTTGAGTTAAAAAACCATTACCTCAAGTTTACAATACTCATTAATTTAAAGTTCAACTGTTTTTACATTCAAATGTTAATACTTTTAATACAAAATTATGTTAAAATCTTAATTCACTATGTTAATGTTTATAATGTTCCAAGTTGGAAAAATGCTTTTTCAAGTTCCTTAGTTACACAGATAAGAAAGTTCAAGTTTCAAAAAATATAATGTCAAGTTTCTTACTTAAATATATTACAAAGTTCATGTTAAAATTGGGTACGTTTCAAGAAAGATTTTTACTGTTTGCCTTCCTCTGGATTCAATGTATATTGAAGTTAACAATTCTTCAGATAGAAATTGTATGTTAAAAAACCATTACCTCAAGTTTACAGTACTGATTAGTTTAAAGTTCAACTGTTTTTCCATTGAAATGTTAATACTTTTAATACAAAATTATGTTAAAATCTTAATTCACTATGTTACTGTTTATAATGTTACAAGTTGGAAAAATGTTTCTTCAAGTTCCTTAGTTAAACAGATAAGAAAGTTCAAGTTTCAAAAAATATAATGTCAAGTTTCTTACTTAAATATATTACAAAGTTCATGTTAAAATTAGGTACGTTTCAAGAAAGGGTTTTACTGTTTGCCTTCCTCTGGATTCAATGTATATTGAAGTTAACAATTCTTCAGATAGAAATTGCATGTTAAAAAATCATTGCCTCAAGTTTACAATACTGATTAGTTTAAAGTTCAACTGTTTTTCCATTCAAATGTTAATACTTTTTAATACAAAATGATGTTAAAATCTCAATTCACTATGTTACTGTTTATAATGTTCCAAGTTGGAAACATGTTTTTTCAACTTCCTTAGTTACACAGATAAGAAAGTTCAAGTTTCAAAAAATATAATGTCAAGTTTTTTACTTAAATATATTACAAAGTTCATGTTAAAATTGGGTACGTTTCAAGAAAGGGTTTTACTGTTTGCCTTCCTCTGGATTCAATGTATATTGAAGTTAACAATTCTTCAGATAGAAATTGCATGTTAAAAAACCATTACCTCAAGTTTACAATACTGATTAGTTTAAAGTTCAACTGTTTTTCCATTCAAATGTTAATACTTTTTAATACAAAATGATGTTAAAATCTCAATTCACTATGTTACTGTTTATAATGTTCCAAGTTGGAAACATGTTTTTTCAACTTCCTTAGTTACACAGATAAGAAAGTTCAAGTTTCAAAAAATATAATGTCAAGTTTTTTACTTAAATATATTACAAAGTTCATGTTAAAATTGGGTACGTTTCAAGAAAGGGTTTTACTGTTTGCCTTCCTCTGGATTCAATGTATATTGAAGTTAACAATTCTTCAGATAGAAATTGCATGTTAAAAAACCATTACCTCAAGTTTACAATACTGATTAGTTTAAAGTTCAACTGTTTTTGCATTCAAATGTTAATACTTTTAATACAAAATTATGTTAAAATCTTAATTCACTATGTTACTGTTTATAATGTTCCAAGTTGAAAAAAATGTTTTTTTCAAGTTGCTTACTTACACAGATAAGCAAGTTCAAGTTTTATAAAATTTAATGTCAAGTTTCTTACTTAAATATATTACAAAGTTCATGTTAAAATTGGGTATGTTTCAAGAAAGGTTTTTACTGTTTGCCTTCCTCTGGATTCAATGTATATTGAAGTTAACAATTCTTCAGATAGAAATTGCATGTTAAAAAACCATTACCTCAAGTTTACAATACTGATTAGTTTAAAGTTCAACTGTTTTTGCATTCAAATATTAATACTTTTAATACAAAATGCTTTAAGAGTTACTGTTCACCAAGAGAACATTTTACAAAACTAAACATGTTTAATATCACAATATTACTTATTTCATCATAACTAAAATCTTACAAGTGTCAAATACGTATATTAATAACTAAACAACTTTCCAAACATACACACCTCATTGCTATCATTTTTTGACGGGCAAGTCGCTAGTATGTAATAAAAATAAAGGGTTAATAAACATCAAAGTCTAATTAGTGATGCTGTGGAGTATCAACATTCCCCTGAGGGCCTGATAGGAATATGACAGGTGATACTGGAGTGGGTTGCCAGTTCCTTCTCTAGTGGAATGTGATTTGTCTGACCTCTTTGCTATAACCTGCCCACCTACAGTGGCCCTACATGGTATAGCTCACAGCTTCATTCAGGTACACAAGCCCCCTCACTACCAACACCAGCAATCCTGAAGGGGACCAGGGTAACATACACCACACTAATCTACTCTGAACCATCAGGAAGGGCTGCAAAGACACATGGAAGCTGTGCAGAGGCACTTGGATCAACAGCCAACTCACCTCATTCTCCGCTACACCCATCCTGGAGAGTCCGATGCCATTGCTGGTGGACATGTGCCAAGATGTATAGCAATTCCCATTTGGTGACCTCCCCTTATGTTTTGCTATTCATCAATTTACATTAGTGTAGTGTTAAGTGGTGGTGGTGAAGGGGCTTATGTACCTAAATGAAGCTGTGAGCTATACCATGTTGGGCCACTGTTGGTGGGCAGGTCATAGCAGAGAGGTCATACAAATCACAGTCCACGAGAGAAGGAGCCGGCAACCCACTCCAGTATCTTTGGCATGCAAACTTTGTGGAACAGCACAGGCAGACACCTAGCTAAATGTGTTGCGGTCCATATGATCACAGAGAGTCAGACACGACTGAAGGACTGAACAACAAATAATAAAATGTTCCCCTGGTACTTGCTATATGTGATGTGGCAGTGTAACTTGCCCACCATTTGTTTTCCCAATGTAGATGTGATGAGCGAGATGTATATGCAATTATATATATATATATATATATATATATATATATATATATATATATATATATATATTCCAGGGTACATATTAGAGCCTCTGTGAGTGAGAAAGGGTTAATATGCATCCGTTTCATGTTTTTGTGTTGCTATTTAATCAGGTAGTGAGTCTTTAATTGCTTTATGCATGTTGCAGCATGGCTTTTCATATTGGCATATGCATGACCATTCCACCATATGATGAAATCAAATATTTTTTAAATGCCTATTTTTTATTTGGGGATTATTGTGCAAGTAATTGTAAGGCCTTTCCATGCTTTCCCTATATTTTAAAGTCCAGTGGTGTGTTGATATTGTCTTTTACAGTGTTGAGAACTTGTCTGTGAACCCTTTGGGGGTCCAATTTGGAGGTTGTAATGTTTTTGCGGGTTATAGGCTTAACGCCATTGCATCTCTTGGAAGTTGTAGCAATTTAATAGCGATTTTCATACGTAACAGTTACGGGCTTGACTGAGCAAAGGTTTTGTGTCAACAGAGTTCAGATTTTATCTTTGCCAAGAAAACCATATGTATAAGCAACACCAGAAACATAGACAGAGTGCTGTGGTCCATATAATCACTGAGACTCGGACACAATGGAAGGACTGAACAATCACATATAATAGTTGTCAAACTGCGATTTGTCGTCACGCTTGCGACAGTTCGCAGTTTGACAACTGCGCATTACGCAACAGGGGCGTGCAGGTGCACTGCGCGACGGGCGGCCAACGCAGGCGCATTGAGTGTCGAAGAGGAGGGGAGACACACAGGGAAGGAGGTGGAAGTCAGAGGAGAGGGAGGAGAGACACAGAGGAGCGGGAGAGACACAGGGGAGTGAGGGGAGGAGAGACACAAAGGAGTGAGAGGAGGGGGGAGAAATACAGGGGAGTGAGAGGAGTGGGGGAGAGACACAGGGGGGTGAGAGGAGGGGGGGAGAAACACAAAGGAGTGAGGGGGGAGACAAGGGGAGAAGAGACACAGTGGAGTGGGGAGACACACAGGGGTCAGAGAGGATGGGGTAGACACACAGGGGAGGGGGGGAGAGAAATAGAGGAGGGGGGAGAGACACAGGGGAATGAGAGGAGGGAGAGACATAGAGGAGGGGGAAGAGACACAGGGGAGTGAGAGGAGGGGGGAGAGACACAGGGGAATGAGAGGGGGAGAGACACAGGGGGAGAGACACGGGGGGGAGAAACACCGAGGAGGGGGGGGAGAGACACAGGGGAGTGAGAGGAGGGGGGAAGAGACACAGGGGAGTGAGAGGAGGGAGGAGAGAAGGAGCGAGAAACACAGGGGAGGGAGAGAAGGGGGTTAAAACAAAGGGGGGTGGGAGGCACAAGGGAGGGGGGAATGAGACATAAGGGAGGAAGTAGACAGAGGGAGAGACTCGCAATGAGCGCAAAAAGTGCTCATCGCGAAGCCAGGAAAGTAGAGGGGGAGAGGCTCCCATTGTGTGACAAACAGAATTGCCAGGATTAACATTTTATTGCCGTCATTTTTGACGGGCAAGTTGCTAGTATATATATATATATATATATATATATATATATATATATATATATATATATATAGTAAATAAATAGTACATCTGTCTTCACGTTTGAATATCTAAAACAAGTTAAAAAATCTGCTTCCAGCTCAGAATTCCAAGAAAAACAGTTATTACAATGCATTCTGGGAAGCTGAGAAGGGACATACAAATGTGCCCACAAATTCCTTGCTCTTCAATCCATAAATCATTTCAAACATGGCTTCCTTTAAGCTTATGGCAGCTGCATTACACAGCTATTATGCAAAGCCAAGGTTGGATTATACACAAGCTGAGAATCCTATCCATGTACAGTTGTTTGAAGCTTAGTGGCTATCATCAGCGTGGAGCGGGATCTCAGTTTGTGTTGTTGACCTTATCAGTAGGTAGTTCACCACAACAATTATTTAATGTATGGTGGGCAAAAAAGCAATAGAAGCCCTTCACCGTACAGTAAATAAATAGTATATCTGTGTTCACATTTGAATGTCTAAAACAAGTTAGAAAACCTGCTTCCAGCTCAGAATTCAGTGAAAATCTTTATTACATTGCATTCTGGGAAGCTGAGCAGGGACATGCAAACGTGCCCACAAATGCCTCGCTCTTCAATCCATAAACCATTTCAAACATGGCTTCCTTTAAGCTTATGCCTGCTGCATTAAACAGCTTTTATGCAAAGCCAAGGTTGGATTATATACAGACCATCCACTTCAATGCATAATTGTATACAGATGTTAATAGCCTGATTTATTTTTTTCTACTTTTTATAAACTTTATAAAGTTAAGTCTGTCAAAAGAGCATGTTACAAATAAAGTACCTTAGTGGTTACATGCTTCATCCATGTATTAAACCATCATTGCTTTGCACAGATGTCAATTTTCACACAACTGTTGGAGTTTTAACGTTTTATAGTGAAACATAACAATGTTAGATTAAAATCACCCAAAATAAATTTAAATTAGAAGACATACTGAAAGCTCATTAGATTATGAGAATCAGAGGGAACTACTAAAGCCCTTACAGATTAGAATAAAACTACCCAAGACATTATATTCAGTTACATTTTTACTTCAATTGCCTCCAAGAAATACCACAGTGAGTGTTTGGTAAACAGACCTAAAATCCCTGTCAAAAATGCTAATCATATGATCAGATGTACATCCCACATGAAAAAGAGATTCCCCTAAAGCATTTTTAAATCTTCCAGATGTTAACATTAACATCACTACATACAGCTCCCTCTACACATGGATATTTTTATGAATTTGTTTTCTGACAAAAACATGGATCGTTTTTCTAATTAGGTCTGAGAGCTCCAGCAAATGTATACAATGGTTCCAATCATCAAACAATGACATGTTGTTCCCTGTTGCAACAAACTTTTATTTACTTAATGAGCCATGATGTAAAAAAAATCTCGTTGCCATGATTTACATTTTTTAAGAGGGCTGCATTCATTTACTTTAAAATAAAATAAAAATACTGGTTAATGAGTGCAGATTTTGTGTATGTTAATCTCAAAAGAAAAAAGTAACATTTACTTAAATGGACCCAACTGATATTCCAGTTATGGTAACATTTAAAACTATATTTAAAAACAGTCCACTATCCTTTTCAAATTTGCATGTTGTTCTGCACCTTAGCATAAATGATTTGCACAAACAATGCTGAATATTTCATTAATGATTTACTGTAGAGAAAAAATAGCTAGTACAACATAGACAGCTATTTAAGATAAAACTAATTTCATGTTGTGGCGATAGTATCCCATTAAATGTTACACAATATTTGTACACCAGCACAGTTACATATGTTAGTAATACATAATAGTATGAACGGTGATTGACTTCTAGCTCAGGAGTATTCAAGTTCAGGCCTGGGTTTGACGATTTCTTTTCTATGCATGGGTGAGTCAATCAGCGTGACTGAAGAAGCGATAGTCTCACCTGGGTGCAGCAGGGATATCCTCAAATCCAGGCATGTGTGTGGCCCACCAGGACCTAATTTGGACACCCGTGTTCTAGTTTACAGCATCTTCCAGTTGTAATTTATTATTACCTTTACATGGCAATATTTTTTAATTAAACTTTAATATTGGTGCATGCACTAATCAATCTATCATAGGTCTAGGGCATGACAACGAGTCTCACAAAACAATGTATGTATTTATTTACAATTGAAATCACGGGTAAAGGTTTTTATGTTCAAGCGCAATTAGATCCACACTTTGTATTATAATAGAAGTTGCTTGTTAACTTGTAATATTTTTTTTGATTCATATAGTGGATGTTAAATTAGCTGTTCATATAAAATTACTTAAAGTTATCTCACATCTTCTTTTATTAAAACACCTCCTATTAATAAAATAAATTAATCTAATTGTATATGAACTTAAAAATATGTATTGGACCCATAGTTTGTATTATGGTATGCAAGCAATGTGATAGGAGCCATGTTGACCTTCAGACACCTCAATATAATAAGGGAAGGTTTTATTGTTGCAGCAGCCATCAGCAAGTCCATACAGAGGGCTACAAAGTATGGCCCTCATTCAATTGCGATTTGGCCAATTGAATAAGGCTCTAAAAAGGCACATAACATATATTTTTTAAAGAAGTTTTTAGTTAATGAAAACCTTCCTTTTGGATAGATGCTTACTAACTAAAAACTTCTTTAAAAAATAAATGCTATGTGCCTTTATAGAGCCTTATTCAATTGGCCAAATTGCAATTGAATGAGGGCCTAAGGCATTTACATGTTAGTAAATGTTAGAATTAATGTGTTCAATGTTCACCCAGAACTAATCCTTACTCCATATAGATAAACATGGTAGTTTATAGACCATGAAAATATGTTTTAAATTACTTTGATTTGAACTTGACTTCGTTGGGGAGTGATAATAAAAATCACTTTGCCTTCGACATGACGTAAAATAAATTTGAAGTGTCAGACTCCCATTAAAGATATTGAATAGCCTCTACTCCTAAAAAAAATGTATACATGAATAGAAAGCTGAAAATTGCTTCATGCCTGTGAAATCTGTTTCACGGAAATTATTATGGCATTATTGAAGATGCATTCGCATTTTTGTGTGGTATGTCATTTGGGAGTAAATCATTATTCACATATTTTGTGGAACGGAAAAAATATAGAGTACTTGTTCGACATTTTGCTAAAACCGCATGGAAATGTCATAAAAATGAATCCAGAAATGTCTCATCTAGAATTGAAGATGGTTGTTAATGTAACTTTTTCTTTTTCTTATGCTGTCTCTCTTGGTTTCCATCGATGACTTGTACCACAGTTTAGAAAATGTAGTTAATAAAGCATAAACCTGATCCTGCATCCCTGTAATTCTTCAGATGACACCTTTGACATTTAGTAAGTGCAGCAAATGTGTTTTGCAATCTCCAAACTATCATTAGGGTCTTGACTTGAGAAGCTATGTGAAATAGTGTATGCTTTTCAATGGTATAATTACTGCTGAGCTGATGTTTCAACACATATGGGAGGGATGAAGGAGTTCTTGCTGCCTATTTTTTATTTATAGTTGTTTTTCTTTTTATCTGGCGTTCTCTTAACACTTGCTTCACCATAACCATGGGGAAATTAGTTTCCAACATAACTATAAAAGAAACTCTCTGTTTTATTAAATTGTTAAATAGATTTCATTTTATTAACAGTACTGTCCTCCTTCATGTGTTCTGTCTATTCTCGAAATCCCAACAGAGGCAACAACAATTTTGTACTTATTTTATCTTTCATGTTTTCATGCTGTTAAATACGTTACTTTCAAAACACTACAGTAAAATTGTCTGCAAATGTTTCCTGGTTAATGTTCTAAAGAAAGTAAAAACAAATTAAGTATTGTGCAACTTTAGTTATTTCAGTATTTCCCCTTTTTATAAATATCTGCACAAAATACTGGGGTCCCTATTCAATTGCAAGCCCGCAGATTATGCAGGCCGTAAGACCGCAGGCTTGAAATTTGCTACATTTACAGAGCGATTCAATTGAACAAGCCCACAATGTACGGGCCAAAAACCGAAACCATGCAATTTAAGTAGCATTTCAGATGGTGATCAGGGTCAATTAAGCAAGGTTGTAACTACCAATTTAGAAACAGCCAATAGTAAATGAGATCGTCATTGTGACATCATTAAAACATGGACGTTAAACGTCAATCAATTAGCATTTAGAAGTCTGATATGCGTTCCGATTCGCAATCCAGCAATGTACAAAACAATAAAAATGAAGGAAGGAAATGTTCTAGTCCATGTGAGTGCCCTGATATGTATTAACTCCTTGATTCCTGGAATCAATATAACATGAAAATAAAACGTAAAAAAAAATAATTTGAGCTTGAGACTGATGTGCAATTATTCTAACGTCTTTCATCGCTTTCCCCGTCTTTTAAAGTGCAGTATTGAATTTTTATTTGCATTTACAATGCTACGATCAGGTGTTTAACCTCCTTGTGATCCCTATCTGGTACTCATAGGATTTTCTTCTACATTTGCCATTTACAGGTGTGAGAACATTTGCAGGCTTGAGGAATTGTAGCAATTGAATAGCAATTTGCGATTGTAACATTTACAGGCTTGAAACATCAAAGGCTTAGATGGGTCAGAGTTACGATTTTAACAACTGCAGGGATTTTCAGCCTGTAACCGCAAATTATTTGCAGGTAGCTAACAGATGTCAATTGAATAGCAAATTATCTTACGGATTACATTACAGGCTCCAGTAACCAACAATTGCTCAATAGAATAAGGGCCATGGTGTGTAATATTTTGTTGATGATAAATATTTATAATCACATAAATGTCATGTATTTGAAAGTCATGTTGCCTTATTTAATATATTCTCAACTGTTCCTAATTAGTTACATAAAGAAACAAGTGAATTTTACATTCATCACCCTGTTCTTAAAAAAGTTAATAGTTTGCATTATTTTATTATTTGCTATATATCTATGCATATAGTTCTTTTTGCAAAATACCATTTTGAAACTTTATCAGATTCTATCTCACAGTTGCATCAGAGAAATAATGGCCTTTAAGGTCCCGTATATGGAAACTATTGTATTTATTGGTTTACAAGTGTTGATTGCTGAGACCATCCCAGCTGCATGTTTAAATTGAAAATTTGGAAACATACAGTATGGAATTTATGAAAGAGATGCAATTCAGTAAGTATGTAGAGATGTATCATTACTTGAAAACTGGTAAGCTGAGCAAATCAAACAGAGGCTTTACATCTAAGCTGCATGGGTCATGCTGTTTAGATGTAAAGCCTCCATTTGATTTGCTCAGCTTAACAGTTTTCAAGTAATGATGAAGCTCACATAATGTTGGACTTGAAACATGAGATGTACACTCTTCCATTGCCAACAAGTTTGCACTCAATGTGGATCTTTTTTTCCTATACGCATACATATGTTTCACTAGATTAGTGTGTCCCAAAGTATGTAACTCCAAAGTCCAAACCTCTCACAGAATTCCAAAATATACCCCCTAACCTCAAAATCCAAACATTAAGGTTGCCACCGCTAAGCTTTACACAGAATGTAGCATTATGAGCAATTGTTTTGTGGAACCCCTAATCACATCTTATAATTGTCCAACTATGAATCGTCGTCACGCTGTTTGCGTGGTCTGTACGACTTAGCGATGAGCGCCGCAGGCCCTCATCGCCGGCGAGCCTTGCATAGCGAGGCGAGCCGTTAAACCCAGAGCGTGATGAGCTCCACAGGCGCTCATCGCCGGCGAGCCTCGCATAGCGAGGCAAGCCATTAAACTTGGAGCACTAAGGGAGCACTTTTAGCGGGACTTAGCCAAACAAAACACGAGACAAAAAATATATGAGATGTGGGACTTAGAACAGAAAATTTACGGACTTAGAATAAAAAAATACGAGACGCAGAACTTAGAAAAACTGCCGAACCACGTGCACCTGAAAACATTAAAAACACAATAAATACACACACAAAATGCATACAAAGCTTACCCACAGCAAGGGGGGGCACCCAGGACCTCTGCAACTGAAGTTACACCTCAATTTAAGTCCAAATTCCCGAGTTTAGACATACGAAAATCCCCTAAGCAAGAGAAAAAAGGGCCGGCGAAAGAAACAAAAACGAGGCTACTGGACCCTAAACAAGCAAAACACCGCCAAGAACATACAGCTTTTAAAAAAAGCTGTACGAGGTACAAGACACACTCTCCACAGCCACGTACCACACACATTCACCGCCATTTTACAACACTAACTTACACAATGCGGAAGTACACAGCTACCCTAACGGCTTTCCCTTGTGCACGCAGCCTATTTACACTACACACTGCACACATTGCTGTCACTTACACCTCAGCTCCACAACAATGCAAACCGACATTCTATGCTGCAGGAACATCAAAACAGATTGTCAGCACTTCAACACATTGCTTCCTGCATATATTACTTCCAAATAGGTAAAGCATATTCATTTATCAATTTATTATTTTTTAATTAGCATACAAAAACAAATATACACAAAAAAAATACACTCTCACAATAAACACAAAAGACATTCACCGCGCCACTCACAATGAGCACCAAAAAGCCTCATAGCACAAAAAGCCTTGCAATAAGAGCAAAAAGCAGATCACCGCCGACCAAACAATAACAGCAACAGCGTCTATCAGAAAAAAAAACAACCAACAGCCTCGCAATGAGCACCGAAGGCGCTCAGCGTGAGGCTCGCAATGAGCGCCGAAGGAGCTCAGACCAACAACGAAATTTATGTCTCGACCAAACAGCATTACCTGCCTTACAATTTTATTACTGTAATTTTTGACAGGTAAGTTGCTCGTCATATATAATGGATGTCAAGAGAGTGTGTGTGTTTTGGTGCTGTTGCCATCTGGGACTGGACCACCACAGAATAAGGATTCAGTTGTTTGTCAGAAATACTGAAGCTTTGAGTAAGAGAGGGAGTCTCCTCAGTTCTCTTTGCAACTGCCACTGTTGATTTGGAAACCTGCAACACCACAGTTTTGAACTTAATAAATCCTGAGTGAAGGGCTTTCATCAATCCCCCCCCCCCCATCCAGTCACCAGATGATTAAAGACCCCAAAACCAAACCAAGTATTTTGTTGATGACAAATATGTATTGTGTTTATGTTGGAAACTAATTTCCCCAATGGATATGGTGAAGCAAGTGTTAAGATAACCTGCCTATTACTCACTGGGGTGGGCCAATGCTCTATTGAGGCTATCTTGCCATCTCTAGCTAGACCCTCCAACTTCCTACTTTTTTCCCTATGTACTGTATCTCCTCCCTTGCACTGAATGGTCAACCTCATTTGCTTGGTCTGACTCAGGCTGCTTGTCCCTCTGTGGATTGATCATCCTGTACAATAGGACAACCTGTCTCCCAAGTGAGTGCCCTAGCCCTAACACCATCTAAAGCAGGCTCCTGTCTTACCGCTCACTTAAATTGAGTCGGGTTTGCCCATTGCTCTAACCCAGGCTTGGCCAACCCGCGGACTGCGTGCCCCATGTGGCCCAGGAGGGCTATGAATGCGGCCCAATATAAAATCGTAAACTTACAAACTTTATGAGATTGCGACTAAAAATACCATAATAATACTACAAATGCACGTGCAGCACCAGTCTTTTTCTGCACTCCTCCTCCCTGCATGTGGTGCTGCAGTGTTGGGCCCCTGTGTGCAGGTAGTGCCTGAGCTGGGGTGATCCTCAGGGGGGCTGTGCCTGGGGTGGGGGGTGAGAGGAGGTGAGGACGGATCCACATGGTTCCCCAGCACACACACAGCCTATTGTTTACAATCATTTAAAGAGCCAGACAGACAGGCTGCTAGTCCAGGGGCAACAAGGCGCTTCACAACACAGACACGGGAGAGGGGAGGAAAGGGAGGAAAGAGACACAGGAGAGGGAAGGGGAAGAGACACAGGAGAGTGAAGGGTTGATTATATTTCTTCCTACCTACCTTTGTAAACGACAGATGTTTTTGGTTATTTAGAAGACATGCAAGTATTTTTATTTGATTATTAAACCTTGCTTTCTAATTGACAATCTGTTTTTTTTTATTCAAGCATTGCTTCCACTGCATCTCAAAAAAAAACTGAACCAAAAAAAGAAAAATTATAAAAGGAAGATTGTTCAATGGAAATGTGGCAGATATTATTTGCCCTGATAAAAAAGTTTTTTTTTCTAAAATCAGTTTGTCTCACCAGACTATAGCCAGGCGAATTGATGAAATAGGAAAATCTATTATAATGGCTTGGAGAGTAGAGCTGCTAATTTTAAATGTTATGCTTTGGCGATAGACTAAAGTACTGATGCTACTAATACAGCTCCATTGGCAATATTTATTAGAAGTATTGATGACGAATATAATATCACTGAAGAAATGGCTTCTTAATGGCCATTAAAAGATACAACTAAATCAAGAGATTTATACGAAGCAGTGAAAAATAAGTTAAAGAGATTTTCTTTGTCCATTGTGAACATATCTGGTATAGCTACTGATGGTGCCCTGGCGATGATAGGTAAAAGAGGAAGACAAATTAGAGGAAGACATTGCCTCCAAAAATTTACGTATGATGAAATATCATTGCGTAGTACACAAGTACAAGAAAATGTACAGTATGCACAAAAGCTTTAAAGATAGATATTATCATGCAGATTGTCATCAAGGCTGTAAATTGCATAATAGAACCAAGGATTAAAGTCCTTACATTTCTGGATGCTGACTATCATTTATTTTTCGGAAGTAAGATGGTTAAAATCGAGGTAAAATTATGAAAAGTTTTTATGATTTGCAAAATTAAATCAAGTTGTTTATGGAATAAAAAAAACATTTATGCCAGAACTTGACAATGAAAACTGGCTAACAGATTTGTCATTTTTAGTAGACTGGGTCATCTTTACTGTTACTTTTCCAGTCTCTCTTGTTTTGCTTTTCCCCTTTCATAGCACCAATCCTGCTGCTGCAAACAGAGGGTGTTTCTTTTGGTGTTGAGACTGGGCAAAGACAGGATAAGGATTCAGTCTGACACAAATACTGAGGCTGGGAGTAAGAGAGGATGCCTGGACATATTACTATTCCACCTAGGATCAACAGCACTTGGGCCATATTCAATTGACTACTCAATTGGTGTCTTTTAGCTACCCACCAACGATTTGCGGATTACAGGCCATTGTTAAAATAGTAACTCCAACCCATCTAGGCCTTTGATCTTTTAAGCCCATAAATGTTAGAATCGCAAATCACTATTCAGTTGCTACAATTCCTCAAGCCTGCAAATGTTTTCACACCCGTAAATGGCAAATATAGGACTCTCAAGGGGTTAAACACCTGTTCATAGCACGTAAAACATCAATACTGCACTATAAAAGATGGGGAAAGCGATGAAAGTCACTAGAATTAACTAGGAAATTGCCTGTCAAAAATAAAATCCCCCCTCCCCTGTGTCTCCTTCTCTCCCCTGTGTCTCCTTTACCCCTCTCTCTTTCCTGTGCCTCAATTCCCCCTCTCCCTCCTCTCCCTCTCCTGTGACTCCTTTCCCCCGTCTCCCTCCCTGGTGTCTCCTTTCCACCCCTCTCCCTCTCCTGTAACTCCTTTCCCCCTCTCCCTTTCCCCCCTGTCCATCCCCTGTGTCTCCTTTCCCCATCACCCTCTCCTGTGTCTCCTTTCACCCCTCTCTCCCTCTCCTGTTCTTCCTTTCCCCCCTCTCCCTTTCCCCATGTATCTCCTTTCCCCCATCTCCCTCCCTTCTGTCTCTTTACCACCCTCTCCCTCCCTTCTGTCTCTTCCCACTCCATCCCCTGTGTCTCTTCTCCCTCCTCCCTACTCTGTGTCTCTTCAACCGCCCCTCCCTCGTGTCTCCTTCCACCCTCTCCCTCCCTTGTGTCTCCCTCCCCCTCTCCCTCCCCTGTGTCACCTTCCTCTCCCCCTGTGTCTCCTTCCCCCCTCTCTCTCCCCTGAACCTAATTTCCCCTTCTCCCTTTCCCCTTTCCTGTGCCTCTTTCTACTTGTCCCTTTCCCCCCTCTCCTTCCCCTGTGTCTTCTTTCCCCCTCTCACTCCCCTGTATTTCTTTTTCCCCCTCTCCCTTTTCCCCCTCTCCCTCCCCTGTGTCTTCTTTCCACCCTCTCTCCCTCTCCTGTGCCTTATTTCCTCCTCTCCCTTTCCCCCTGTGTCTTATTTCCCCCTTTTACTCCCCCCTTGTCTCTCCTTTCCCCCTCTCCCTCCCCTGTGTCTCCTTCCCCTATCCCCCCTTATGTCTCCGTTCCCCCTCCTCTCCCTCCCTTGTCTCCCTCCCCCCTCCTCTGCCTCCCCTGTGTCTCGTACCTGGATGGGACCCTGCCAGCAGCGCCGCACTCCTCTCCTCTGCGGTTCCCGTCCTCCAGCCGTAACTACTTTCTGGATGAAGTCACGATGTGTGGTTTGATCCAGAAAGTAGTTCCGGCTGGAGGACGTGGCCTCAGAGGAGAAGACGGAGTGCGGCGCTGCTGGCAGGCGCGCATACGGGTATGTGCTTTGGCTACTGGCAGGGTCGCATCCAGGTACTGGGGTGGCTGATGCGACCTCTGGGTAGGCCAGGAGCGGGTGATGTGTGCTCTGGCGACCTCCGGTGCTCATCAGAGCCCTGCACTGGCAGGAACCAGGTAGTGGGGGTGATGATAGCCCCAGGGGCCTCGCGAAGAGTGCCTCTGGCAGGAACCAGGTACTACTCTGGGTGACGCAAGGCTCGCGGTCAATGGCTCGCCTCGCTTAGCGAGGCTCGTAAAGTGTTACCAACATCGTAAGCGTTCCAAACAGCCACGCAGATCCACAACTTTATATGTGATTTCACAACAGTATAATGCTCCCAAATCTGCAATCACAAATTATTATTTTTTTTACGTTTCATTTCTGTGTTGTATCAATCTCGGGAATCAAGGAGTTAATACATATCAGACCACACACATTGACTATAACATTTTCTTAATTCATTTTAAGTGGTGGTTGGTGAACTTTTAGGCTGGTGGGGCGAAAACTCCTGTATATTCCCTGCTGACTGACCCCCATAGGCACCAGCCACAAGCACCATGAGTTGTTTGTACATTCTTTTGGTCAGCAACGGCAATCAAGGTGACAATCATGATTACAAATTTAAATAATGCATGGTGACAATAGCAGAGATTCCTAGCAACTCTTTACACACAGTTACCTGCAGAACATACATCCCTAGAATACCTCTATACATACCCATATACAGTATCTCACAAAAGTGAGTACACCCCTCACATTTTTGTAAATATTTTATTATATCTTTCCATGTGACAACACTGAAGAAATGACACCCTGCTACTATATAATGTAGTAAGTATACAGCCTGTATAACAGTGTGAATTTGCTGTCCACTCAAAATAACTCAACACACAGCCATTAATGTCTACACTGTTGGCAACAAAAGTGAGTACACCCCTAAGTGAAAATATCCAAATTGGGACCAAAGCTTTAATATTTTGGGCATGGAGTTCACCAGAGCTTCACAGGTTGCCACTGGAGTCCTCTTCCACTCCTCCATAATTACATTACAGAACTGGTGGATGTTAAAGATCTTGCACTTTCCCACATTCCACTTGAGGATTCCCCATAGATGCTCAATAGGGTTTAGGTTTGGTGACATGCTTGGCCAGTCCATCACCTTTACCTTCAGCTCCTTTAGCAAGGCAGCAGTCGTCTTGGAGGTGTGATTGGGGTGATTATCATGTTGGAATACTGCCCTGCGGCCCAGTCTCTGCAGCACTTCTGAACCTTGCCTGGGTCGGTGCTCAGAGCCGTCCCAATAGAGATAATTGGGGAGCCTATTGTATTAAATGTGTTATTAATCAGTATGCAAGGAGGGGGGAAAAGCCAATATAAATTAAACAATGTTCTGTATTTTTTTTCATGAAATAAAACAATTATAATATTAAGAAAATATATTACTGGTATTTAATATTGTGGGGGGCGCTGCTCATACTGCCCCTATGGGCCAGCCACCCCTGTTTATTTATATTATTTTGTACATTGCCGGATTGCAAGTCAGATCGCTTATCGGACTTCTAAACTCTAATTGAGTGACATTTACTATTGGCTGTTTTTAAATTGGTAGTTATGGCCTTGCTTAATTGATCATGATCATGCTCAGAAATGCTACTTACGGGTGCATGGTTTACGGTTTAGGCTTTTGGCCAGGTAGCTGCGGGCTTGATCATTTGAATCACTCTGTAACTGTTGCAAATTTCAAAAATTGCAATTCAATGGAGGCCATAGTTTAGTATACCATGGGGATATGTAAGGAGCTCCATGGTAACAGATTAATGTAAGGTGCCTTGAGAGTCCATAAGGATCTCCATGGTAAATGTTTACAGTTAGGTGCCATGAGATCCACGAGGACCCCCATGGTCATAGTTTAATTTATCATGGGGGTCTGTAGGGAGTAATGATCAATAGGTACAAGTACACACAGTACATGCTTAAGGTTAATGGTGTTCATTCCCTAGACTTATGAGCCAGGCATTGGCCATAATTTTTTGGAGCCACTGAAACAAAATAGTAAGCCAAAGAGTGCCTTTTTTTGGGTAAAACATTTTTTTATTATTTTTTAAAAAAATTGTTAGAATTAAAAGAGGCACACTCACAATACTGGTGTGCACACATTACAAAAAAACATAGCTTCTCCAGCTTTCACAACAATACATTTACATATTAGCGCTACAGAATATGTTGGGGCATTACAAATAAACTATAATGATAATGGCTGCATACCAACTTGTAGAAAAGGATTACTTTATTTTGACAAAGATTTAAAATGTTTGCTGCTTCTATACTTGAATTAATCAAAATTGTGCATTTCTACATTTTCCACCTTTTGTTTAATTACTTTTTTGAGGGGACTTGTGTACCTCAATAAAGCTGTGAGCTATACCATATAGGGCCACCCAAGATAGGCTGGTCATAGTAGAGAGGTCATATAAATCTAATTCCACTGGAGAAGGAACTGGCAACCCACTCCTGTATCTGCCAAGAAATCCTTATGGAAAAGCAAAACCACAGACATAAAAATATGGCACTGGAAGATGAGCCCCTAAGGTCAGAAGGTGCCTGTCACATTACTGAGGAAGAGCAGATGGAGATTAAGAGTAGCACCATATCTAATAAAGGGGTTTTGCCAAAATCTAGAGGATGTCCTCCTGCAGATGTGTGGAGTGGGAAATTTCATATCAGACCTCCACCAGACTATCTAATGCAGTAAGGGACCCTACAGAAGAAATGCAGTAGCCCTCACAATCAATCAAAGGTTGGCCAAAGCAGTGCAACCCCAAAAATGAAATAATTATTTCAATTTGATTTCAAGGCAAGCCATTTAACATCATAGTGAAGATGCTGAAATTGTCCTATATATAACACCAAAAAAAACATTTTACTCTGATCATAGGACATTGGAATGCTAAATAAAGGAAACAAAAGATACCTGTAATTGCAGACAAGTTTGTCCTTGGAGAACCAAATGAAGCAGGTCAGATATTAGTAGAATGCTGTCAAGATAATTATCTGGTCATAGTAAACACCAAGTGGACTTCACTGGATGGACAATATAGAAATCAGATTGACTATATACTTAGTAGTTAAAGATGGAGGAGCTCTATACAGTGAGCAAAAACAAGACTTCTTATTCCAAAGTTCAGAAGTAAACTGAGGAAAAGAGGAAACATCATCAGACCAAACAGATATGAATTAAATAATATCCCCTGTGAATATGCAGTGCAGGTAAACATTAGATTTAAGGGACTTCACATGGTAGATAGAAGTTGAACAGAAGTTTGTGACATTGTCCAAAAAAAGGCACCAAAGAATATCTCCTAAAGAAAGAAAGCTAAGAAGGCAAATTGGCTGTCTGGTGAGGCTTTGAAAGAAGCCCAAGAAAGAAGGAAAGTGAAAGGCAGTGGATTTATTGCTGGGAGAAATATCAAAAACCTCAGATATGTGAGTGATACTACTCCGATAGCTGAACATGTGGAGACAGTGACAGTTTTTTTATTTTCCTTGGCTCTGAGATCTCTGCAGATTGTGACTGCAGCCATGAAATTGAAGATGTGGAGGAATGCTATGGCAAGCTATTTACAGTAGTAACATAACTGAATTGTGGTGCTGGAGTAAACTGCTTAGAGTCCCTTGATGTAGTCAATAAGTACTACAGAGAATTCAGTTAAACTCTTCACGGGTAGATTTGATTAGGAGGCTAAAGCTCAATACTTTTGCCATACTATGAGAAGATAGGATTTCCTAGAGAATTCTCTTATGCTTGGAAAGATTGAAGTCACATAAATAAGATCACAGCAGAGGTTGAGATGGATAGAGGAGGTCATTGAAGCAATGAACATGATGGAGCTCTGAGGGGTATTGGCAAACAAATATGACTGGAGTGCTGCAGACCATAGGGTCACAGAGAGTCAAACATGACTGAACAACTAAACAGTAAAAAAATGTTTTACTCAAGATATGTAATTATCATTCAGCATTTCTTGGCAAGATTTTCTTAGAAGCTATGACTTTGCATTGTTTATCCTTACAATAGGCTTTTGAATATAGTATAGGTTACAGGTTATTAAAGGCAAGATTTCAGACTACTAAATGTACACCAAATTTGTCATTTGAACTGATGACTATACAAGAAATGCTGCACTAAAGGTTTAATTAATCTAATGCTGCACACTTACATATAACATAACAGTGGTAACTCTTATTGCTCAGCATATCCACTGAATGTAACTGCAAAATTCAATGTGAATTTTAAGCAAGAAATAAGAAACCACACGGCTGCACAGAGTTAAAAGTGTGGGGGTTTGACCTGACTTGGAATTAGGAGGACCTATTTTAATTATTCATTCCTAATTTTGAAAATAGGGAGGGGTTATTATATAATGGTTATGTAACAGGGGCTAGCTTATATATACTACCTCACCTCCCTTCAACTAGTCAGATAGGTCCAGATATAATTCATTTACAGTTTATTAGGCTCAAAACCTTTAATTAGACATTTAGGAGTCAGTCTGGACTGTGAGTAATTTTGCTCAAGGTCTATGCAGCTGAAAGCAAAAGTGGGTGTAAAGTTAAAACAATTGAGTGTCATGCACCTAAAATACACCACTATATTTAAATAGGTATCAGTTGTTATAGTCATGGAAATTTGTATCAGCAGCTTGACAAGCAAACATGCCAGGTTTGATAACAAGAAAATTCTTAATGTAATTTGATTAATCAATATCCTTTTTTTAGGCTGGTCAGCAATTAACAGGCCACTGGACAAGGTGCTAAAATTAACAGGTGAATCTGGTTCCTCCAGCTGCATGTTCATGACGTACCAGTGGCAACTCCTGCAATCTTCACTAATATTATTTCCCAACAAGCAATAGAGCCTGTGAGAATGTCTTGTCCATAAGAAAATTACTGCAAGCAACTCAAGAAGAGCGAGGTTAAGTAAGATTAATACCTAGAAACACACAGGGACCACAACAGGTGCTCTAATGCATTGACTATTAAAGGGATAGACACACCTCAAATAATACTCAGCAACATGATTGATCACTAGCACAGCACACTACTGACACAGATCATCTAGACATATCCATGGGAAGGTATGTCATTCACACCAGAACCTTATCTCTTAGACAATGGGGTAGGAGAAATGTCAGCATGGGCAGAGGGAAGGGGTTACATTGATGCTGGGTACATGGGTATATTGCTGCATAGCACATGCCAAGCACTGCGTTGTTCCAGGGAGAATGTAAGGAAAATGCTATTAGAGGCACAGGGTCATGGGGATTTAGGGATGAATCATGACAAGGGGATTGCACTGATGTTTTTAAGCTGTTCAGCCCACACATACACAATAATGCTGTGTCGAGGCTCATGGAGCAACAGCAAACTCACCTCCATTAAGGCCAATTTTGACTACACCCATCCTGTAAATTCCCACACCATTGCTGTTGGGCATGTGGCAAGATGTATAACAATAATATTTGTTTGTTCCAGTCGGAGGGCCCAGGCAATTTGTTGGAGGAGGGGGGCAGTGAGGTCAAATGCCATGGAAGTGATAGAAGGTCCAGCAGGTGCCCTCACTGATCAAATAAAGCGTGAGTCCTCCTCCTCATATTCTGGGACCTCTAATCCTCTCCTTGTCTCCTCCTCCTGCCATGGTTCCTGTTGGGGAGGGCACAGTCCTGGACATCCTGGACATCCGCCTCTGGCTCACTAGCAGACCCAGAACTTCTGTCAGCTGAAAATGAGTGAAGAATGGTATATGTGTTAATTATATTGAATGATCCTTTGTTTTCTGTGTGTTCCTATTAACTGACATCTTGCTGTCTTGAACCTGTATGGTTCACTTAACTTGTACTATGTGGAGCTATCATTTGCTAGATGTGATCAGTTCTATGTTTTTTGAGCTTGAACTCCACTACGTTTCTTTCTCCCTCTCCTCCCCTCACCTTCGCCCCCTCTCTTCCTCCCTCCCCTACCCTCACTTCCACACCCTCTCTTTCTCTCTCTTTGCCCCCTCGCTTCCATTCCCTCCATCCTCGCCTCCACTCCCTCTCTCTCACCCTCACCTCCACTCCCCAGGGCCACCTGTCTCCTCTCTCTCCTCCTCTCTCCACTCTCCACAACAATCCCAGAAATAAAATAAGCATAAATGAAAATGGGTGTATATGTACTGTATATATGTTTTATGTGTATTCTTTAAATGTTAAGGTATAGGGTGAGGGCATGGATGTAGTGACCTATCTATATGTGTATATATGTGTGTTATTACTCCATGTGTATGAATTGTATGTGTTATCTGTTAATATGTGTTTTGATATATTAAGTGTAAAATAAGTATCATAGAGATAGAAATCAATAAAACCACAATAACCTACTCTCCAAAATCGCCTCACTCTCCAAGACTAAAATCCTCCAGGTCCTGGGCCTGCATGCTAATTTGTCAAAATCTACAACATAGTCAACCCATTGGCATGAAGCTCGCCGCTATATTGTCTCTCCTTGTCAATCACAGGCTGTTTAGCATTGGCTCCTAGGGCTGTGGTGCACACTTAAATTGCGGGATTGGTTCACAATATAATCACTCCCCGAAAAGCTTGCAAGTGCGTACAGGGTTTATGAGTTTAGGCGTAAATTGTAGGCTTGATTTAACACATCTAAACATTCAACACCCACACTCAAAATAACGGGTTAGATTAATTTGCAGGCTTCTAATGGAATAGAGCCCATTGTACCTGAGTTAATAGCTGGCTACTAGTAGACAATAAAAAATTACCAGAGTGTCCTAATGGAAATTCCTTACTCTTGTGCCCTTATTCTATTAGTATCATAATACATTCATACTTCATTTATATTTTAATTTCAAATAAATATAGTCGAACTTGAAGATTTTTCAATATATCTCTATGTACAGTTATGTCTGTGTTTATAGTGTTCACATTTACATATTTATGTTGTTCTATGTTGTGTTTAAAATGTCTGACACTTGCTTGAATTATTTTCATTAAAGGGTTATGTAAGATTTCTGGATTATGAATGCATCTGATAGAGGAGGATTAGTAGTGTATGCAAACATGGTCACATGAAATAAATCCCCCAAAAAACATTTAAAAACGTACATTGACGTCAGCAAAATCTCTTGTAATTTTTGACAGTTGAACATTAGGGTTAACACCCTCCAAACCCAGGCTAAATTAGCATCAAATGTAAAAAAAATTGATTTGGCCACTCAGGTTAGCTGAAACTTTTGAATTAACTCTGGGTTCCTGTTTGCTCTGAAAAGCAGCCTGGGATATGTAGTATATCACTGATAGGTGCCACATATTGTAAAGGAAGCTGCAAGGAGACTGGCTGAGCAAGCAACAGCAGGTAAATAGTGGGTTAATATTGCTCCCCTGATGCTGCATGCTGATTGGGGGGGATCAACATAATAATTAGAGGGATTTTTATATATTAATAGGCTGATTTTTGATTAAGGAGTAGTGATGTCCCAAACAGTTCGCTGGCGGACTATTCGCAGCGATTTCGCATGTTCGCCTTCGCCGCGAATGGCGAACACATGCGCTTTTCGATTCGCCACCTATACTTTATCATTGAGGAAATTTTGAACATCATTTATAAACATCCAAACACCAAATAAACATCCATATTGATTACTTTTCAGCAGCTCATTCACATTCCCCATGATTTATTATGAGCATTTATTTATGTTGAAGTAAATTGACTTGTGAATAAAACCCTTTCATTAGTAATTACTAAGAAAAACTAAAAAACGGCGTCTAACAGTAATTTGGTGTACACTAATTTGTGCTGATCTTCCCACGCATTTGTTGCCCACACCCACTTCTGCTGGAAGGGGTTGCAGAGCATTGCACAGCACAAGCCTGGAGGGCTGCCTTGTATCCAAGGATTAACATGGAGAGGCAGCATAAGCAAAGCAGGGGGCAGAGCCAGCAAATCAGGGCTGCTTGTTACTACCTGTGCCACTGCATGGGGTACTACCCCCTCTGTATCTGGTCATAACTACCTGTGTGTACCCAGCACAGTGACTGTATACAGTAATAAGTTAATGTGCTGTATAATCCAATGCAAGATCTATTAACCCTTTAGCTGGCAGAGGGGGTGCAATGCATTGCTGCCACCCTTAGCCCCTATTCTAGGAGAAGGTGAACAGGTAATATGTCCATTTAGATGACTGGTGCTGGGTGTTACTGCAGCAGCTCATCCTATTAAAGTTCAGGCCAGCACTCAGTACACAGGATAGGGTGACTGGGTGCCACATGTCACACCTGGCTGGGATCTTCTTTGTGATCCCGGGGTGCAGAGCAGGTTTCCCGGAGCTATCCGATCCGATAGGACAAACGAATAAGCATTTAAAGGGACACAATGGCTAGGGAAGTGCTGGATTTAAAGGGACACTAATACTTAAAGACCATGAGTTGTGTTATCCATTATTTCTAAAGTGAACCAATCCTTGGACATTACATGTTATTGCTGCTTTATTTATATGCAAATGGGTGGCTTGCACATGTTAATTAGATGCTTTGATATGTTAATTTGGGATCGTTCCTGTTTTCTGACAGCCAGCATTGGTAGCCATCAGCCACTAGTCGATTTTAGTCAATTGTTGTTAATGTAAAGCTTATCATCTGCCACTACCCTAACCCTTAAACCTAAACCCCAAGTCTAACCCTAAATCTAACCCTAACGCTATGTCATTTTCCGTGGGAGTTTTGCCATGGATCCCCCTCCGGCATGCCACAGTCCAGGTGTTAGTCCCCTTGAAACAACTTTCCCATCACTATTGTGGCCAGAAAGAGTCTCTGTGGGTTTTGAAATTCGCCTGCCCATTGAAGTCTATGGGGTTTGCCGATGTTCAAACATTTGATGGAAGTTCGCGTCCGCTGTTCGCGAACCCAAAATTTGATGTTCGCGACATCACTATTAAGGAGTGCAAAAATGTATTAATCCATCAAACTTTCATATCCTTTTAAGCTATTTTACATTGCTTTCATAAAATAACTGCTGGAATACAAGTGCTATTACAAAGTGAATAATCATTAACATAATTTGACACCCAAAATTCTACTTTGGACTAACCTGTTAAAATTTGGAAGCAATTCATTCACACAATCAGAAGCTAAAATTCCAATGCTGTTCACATAATTTACCTGGACATTAGTTTATTATTAACACTGTATTACTTTAAAGGGTCTGGATATTGGAATTATTCAAGCGAGAGATGGTCATAAGTAACATTAATATTATTTTGTTTTGTTATATGTTTTAATGCTATGCTTTTATTGTTTTCTCATGGAATATAAATTAAGCTTATGCTGAATAGACATGAACATTTAATTTAAAACTAATTTACAAAAATAATGATAACTTGAAAATAATTGGCTGTAAATGAATGAGGCCTTTAGTGCAGTTAAAGTAAAGTAATGCAACTAGCCTGAATATCATTATATGATATTATAAACAGCAAAGAAGTATATTTTAATAGCTAAAGGGCAACCTGTTTAACAATTGTGTTAAAATTACCAAGTATCAGTTTCTATTTTTATAAATATAAATAAGCATTTAGCTTTAATATTATTTTGCATAGAAAATCAGATAAGTTAGCAGGTTTGTGTAAATAATTCATTTTGAAAAAATTATAAAAATATCTATGGACATTTCTGTCTTCTTCATTATTCCCAACTTAATTAACATTTTGGTTGCTGATCCTGCTACTCCTTCAAAGGACCACTTTTTGAAAGTTTTTTTTTAAAGGCACACTGTCTGTGTAAACAGTATACCAAAGAATAAGAACTGAGCATGTCATTTAAAAAAAACGAATTGTACTTATTTTTAAAACATTTTATCTTTATTCCATATCACTCCACTTGCAGCTCTAATCAAAACAGTAGGGGCCCGTTCCAATCCGATCCATAGTATAACAAAAGGCTCTCTCATATCTGTGGGAAATTCTTTTGCGTAAGCTACATATCAATTCCAATCACAACTAAGCATGCTGAGCATAGTATCCTCATTATTTACAAACCCATGTTCCATTCATTAGGTAAAAGGACTTGAGTAGTCTACGTAGGAGCCAGGTTATGTGACCATTTCAGCAAATTAGCCAATTTGCTCAATTTCAAACTGTGCAATAGCCCTAGGAACCAATTGGAAAGCCAATCGTCATATTAATTGACAGGCACAGTTCATGTGACTGTTTCCTGCCTAAACACTGACTGTGTTATAGCTTCCAAGAAGGAAAGTGAGGCCTGTTAGGTGAGCCACCTCAGGCATGGTCAGCAGGACAGGAGGCTGTACCTAAGCACAGGGCCCAAATCTATACTCATGAGGAGTTTATGGTGCTCCTCCTTGTCATCCGTGCCAATACCAGTATCCTCCAATGGGATAGGGACGTGAGGCCAGGTCAGAGGGCTAGAATGTGGAATGAGGTAGGAAGGAAGGTCAGTGCCCTGGGGGTGTATGTGATGAATGTACGCTCTGTCAAACACTGCTACTATGTCTGATTGTACTGGAACTTATATTATAAACAGTTCTACTGTATATGTTGGCGCGTTATAAATAAACGATAATAATAATAATTGTACAATGTGAGAAAGAAGATGTCCAAAGAGGCTTCAACTGCAAAAGCAACTGTTGGTGGTCCTCCAGCTACAGTGCACTTCAGTGAGGGGGAAAGGATGCTGAGGGATTAGATTGCCCCAAAACTGTGTTGTGGTGGGCACTCAGCAGTCAGAGACCCTGCCGGGTGAATATCATAAATACTATTGTCCCATTACATACTCAAACATGTACACCACACACATAAATAACAGACTTCCAATGTAAATGCTGCCCATCAGTTAAAGGGATATGTAAAGTTTCTGTATTTGACTAGGTAGATAATTTACAAGGAAACAGCTCCAAAATTCATCAGTATCTTACAAAAGACACAGATAAAATTCTAATACACTCTCTGATCATATCTTGAATTGACTACTGCAATTCACTCCTTGCTGGCCTACCCATCTCTCGTCTGTCTCCCCTTCAATCCATAACAAATGCCTCCGCTAGACTCATCTTCCATATCAAATGATTAGTTTCTGCAGCTCCTCTCTGTCAATCACTCCACTGGCTTCCCACAGCTTTCAGAATCAAATTTTAAAATCATGACCCTAACACATAAAGCCCTCAACAACAGTGCATCCCCTTATATCTCTGCTCTTGTTTCAAAATACTCTCCCAACCACCCCTTCATTCTGCTAAGGACCTTCTTCTTTCCTCCTCTCTTATCACCTCCTCTCACTCCCATCTTCAAGACTTTTCTCGTGCTGCCCCTACTATCTGGAACTCCTTGCCCCACTCCATTAGACTATCTTCTTGCCTCAAAACCTTAAAAAAATTACTAAAATCACACCTGTTTAAAAAATCTTATCACCTTCAGCCTCAACGTGTACAACTGCACACTCCACAGCTTAATAACACCTACACCGAAAATCTACAGTACAACACACAGACACCTCCACTTGACTAAATACATTGCTTTCACACTGCCATCTTGCATTTGTCACCCTCTTGTTTCACACCTAAACCCTTAGATTGTATGTTTGCGAGTTTCCATTTTTGTACCAGTGCCTTGCAAACAAGCTCTATGTACATTTGATTCTAAGCTCAAAATTATTTATAAGGTGTTAAGTATGTTTTTGCCATGTACTCAACCCCTGTACAGCACTACGGAATATGTTGGCACGATATAAATAAAGATAATAATAATAATAATGGAGATTAAAAAAGGGGGGGGGGGGGGGGAGGGGAGCCCACAGGAACCTAGTGCAGGTCACTTTGTATAATATGATTGACAGTATTCACTATACCCAGACAGATGTTAAGACTCTCACCTTGAGAGACTTCAGTATTGTGAAGTATTTAAAAATGGTAAATGGTAATCCTTGCCGATGAACTGCGATCGACTGCTTGATGTTTCTCCGGAGGAAGATCTATACTCACATTCTCCTCTTATGTCCTTTAATGATGCTTTCACAAGGACATAAGAGGAGAAGCTGAATATAGATCTTCCTTGGGAGAAACATCGAGCAGTCGATCGCAGTTCATGAGTTCATCAGCAAGGATCATCATGCTGTCCACGGCATCCTTGAGCTCTTGATAACCTTCCTCAATAGCTAGATGCAAATCAATGTGATCCTTCTTATTAGATGTTGTCCCTATATCCACATGTTCCTGTGCCTCTAAAACTTTATCCCTTATTTGCTCCTCTAACATAATACTGTGCATGGCCTGTGCTATAGAGACATTTTCCTGCTGAAGTTTATCTCCAGCATCGATTACCAGCCACATTCACAATCCACAATCAGTGGATCCTCTGTTTAAAACTCAGGCTGTCCATTATGACATTTCTTACACCCTGGTGTCTAACACAAAACGGTATTGTGTGCATTTAATGGATGTGACATACACGATTGCTCGCAGTACTCTGAAGTGCTCTGGATTCATGCGGTTGATGACTATTCTATGGTGTATGGCTATTCCTTTAATAGACAGTGCATTATCAGACCTGTTGTAGGCCATGTGGCCTCCCATAAGCCACTAATTAACCCTGTCAGTAATGGGGGGTCAATACAGACCGCCAAAACCCTTTATTTAACACCAGCAGTCCAATAGGGGTCTATATAGACCCCTTTAGGACACTAATTAACCCCTATAATAACACCATTAGTGCCATGACGGTCATCCAGGACCCTCATGACACAAAGTCTAAGCACTACACTACTAACCCTAACTATACCCATTAGCCCAACCCAGGGCCTATCTAACCCTAACTGTACCTATTTAACCCTAACTGGAGCCAATAACCCTAACTAGGCTTATTTAACCCAAATGGTACCTATTGAAACCCAACAGTACCTATTTAACCCTAACTGGGCCTATTAAACCATAAGAGTACCTATCTAACTCTAACTGGGCCTATTTAACCCTATCAGTACCTAATAACCCTATCTATACCTATTTAACCCTAACTAGGCCAATTTAACACTATCTGGACCCAGTTACACTAGCAAGGCCTATTTAACCCTAACTGGGCTGGTTTAGCCCCATCTAAGCCTATTTAACCCCATCTCTTATAAACCACTAAATCTAAACTAGCCCCCTCTACCCTAACATATTAAGTCACAGAAAATAAAAAAAGCTATGTTACAAAAAAGAACATTACAACACCCCCCACTACAAAAAATAAAAAAGCTATGTTACATAAAAATAAAAAAGAGTATTACAACCCCCCCATTATAGAAAATAAAAAAGAATTACGCACCTGAAAAGCAAATACATATATACCACACATTACAATACATACACAATATATATGTATATATATTTGCTTTTCAGATGCGTAATTATTTTTTTATTTTCTGTAGTTGGGTGTTTGTAATGTTCTTTTATATTTTTTTATAACAAAGCTTTTTTTATTTTCTCTGACAGTTTTTTTATTTTTTGTAATTAGTGGGGAGGGGGTTTAATAGGGGTGAGGTAGATAGTGTAGGTGTTAATAGGCTAGGGCAGAGGGGGGGGGTAGTTTAGATTTAGTGGTTTATAAGAGATAGAGTTAAAAAGGGTTAGATGGGGTTAAATAGGCCCAGTTAGGGTTAAATAGGTTCAGTTACCATTAAATAGGCCCAGTTAGGGTTAGATCGGTACAGTTAGGGTTAAATAGGCCCGGTTAGGGTTAGATAGCTACAGTTAGGGTTAGATAGGTACAGTTAGGGGTAAATAGGTACTGTTAGTGGTTAATAGGCCCAGTTTAACCCTAATGAGGCAAGTGTTAACTTGCTTCATTAGGGTTAAAAAGACCCATTTAGGGTTCAATAGGTACCGTTAGGGTTAAATAGGCATAGTTGGGGTTATTGGGTCTAGTTAGGGTTAAATAGGTACAGTTAGGGTCAGATAGGCCCAGGGTATGGTTAATGGGTATAGTTAGGGTTAATAGTGCAGTGCTTAGACTTTGTGTCATGAGGGTCCTGAAAGACCCTCATGGCAGTTATAATGTTATTATAGGGGTTAATTAGTGTCCTATCGGGGTCTATATAGACCCCCTATGGGACTGATGGTGTTAAATAGAGACTTATAAATGTCTTTATTGACCCCCATGAGTGACAAGGTTAATTAGGGACTTATGGGGGTCTGTATACCATGCATAAGGACTTCTAAAGCCCTTGCGGCTCCTCCTGAACAGACGCAGGACCTCATCCGCGTTTGAGCTTTGTGACCTGGGATACTTTTTCGGAGTGGGAGGGATCTTGCAATTGAATAGGGATTTACGTTTTCAGCCCTGCGAAAGTGGAACATCAAAGGCTTCAGAGTGGTATAAGCTCAGAGTCGCAGGTCGTCCATTTTCGCAGGGCCATCACTTGGTACTCGATCCGAGGTCGCAAAATGAAGGCAATTGAATAGGGAAGTTGTCTCTGTTTTCAACTTGTGACCTTGGATCTCAAAAACGGAACAAATGAATGAGGCTTAATGTCAGGTGTAATTTGACAGTTTATAAAGCTATAACAATTGGGGGTGGGTGTTTGTATGGGAGGGTGGGAGGGAAGTGTTAACTTGCTTCAGGAGAAAATGTTGGTATGGCCTGAGTCTTTAAGGAAAACAGGAAAGACGCAGGAAAGACATATAAGAACCAGAGCATATGAATGGGAGATAGAGGGCAGTGAGAGAGGATGGAGGAGAAGTTTGGCTAACATTGCATTGATTATGTTGTAAAATGTTGTATTGACATATAGGGCCCTATGCTAATGGGATACGTAACTGGGCAAAATGGCTTTCCCGTAACTGTGAGAGCTTTTTTTGTTCAGGCTACGTATCTATCACATTAACAACCACTACAAACCTTCCAACTAGGGTAGACACACCCAATCACTTCTCCCATTGTCACTAAACCCTATGTTCTCCACACAGCCTGCTGCAAGAGACACCGAGCTGTCAGCTCAGTAGTCTCTGCAGCAGTGCTACAGAGAAGCACGCAGCCCCTCCCTCCATCTACCTATATAGACCCCTATCCATGTCAGGGAAGGAATTAAAAATGAAATACATTGGCAGGGGGTCCCCACTGCTGATCACCTCTATGAGCACAGAAAACCCTGAGGATTCCCTCCTCCCACGAGCTGAAGGAAACACCCAGGTCTTCCTTCTCCCACTTATCCCGATCCCCACTTAACTATATAACTGTGGAAGTCTATTTAGACCTCCATGGCACATAAATATTAACCCCTAATACCATGGGGTTCTATATAGATCCTCACAATATCTAAAATTAACCCGTAATACCATAGGTGTCCTTAAAGGAACCCATGGAATTATATAATTAACCCTTACCACCATGGGTTAATGTTGGAATATTAGGGGTTGATTTTAGATTCCATTGGGGTGTATATAAACCTCCATGGCATTGGGGGTTAGTTTTTGATACCATGCCGCCCCCCCGCCCCCATGGTAATAAGGGTTAAGTTAGAATATCACTGGCTTCCTTTAAGGACCCCTGTGGCACTTAGGGTTAATTGTTCGATGCCATAGAGGTCCTTTTTTAGATGCCTGGAAGATGCTTCCAGGACCTCCATGGCTAGGTTGTAAGTTTGATGCAATGAAGGTACTTACATGTTAGAGATTGATGTGTGGATTGGTGGTTGGCAATGCAGGGAATCCCAGGGGTACCATGCTGCTCATGGTTAGAGGGAATCCCCAGGGTTCCCTTCAGCGTGTGAGACTGGGAATCCCCAGGATTCCCCCATTTAAAGTACATTAAATTAGGGAATCCTGGGGTTCCCTGAGCTCATAGTTGGTAGGGTACTAGTGGGGATCCATGAGATACCCCAAGTATAGGTGATGTGTAGTGTTTGAGTGCAAGTTAATAACACCTACGGGTGGTAATGAATACTGTGTTGCTTATGCACAGTATGTACCTTATGTGAAGCACCGGTATATCTGATTGTGATAACTTGGAGGGAAATTTGAATGTGTCAGCTAGCCATAACTTAGCAATGTAGCTCATTTTACTCTGTTCAGTGCTGTATTCACACAGCTCTGAATTGTTAATGGCTTTGCATAGATACATTGGCAATTTACACGTCAAGTTGCCAACCTATCCAATGGAATAGGGCCTAGTATCTTGTTTTCACTGAGTTTTTCCAGCTTTACTTGTACATCAGTACAATTGGTAATGTATGTGCTATGAAGAAACCCTCAATATTACAGCATAGAAAAATGCGGAAACATTTAAATGTGTCCATCAGAAATACTGAAATGCTACGTTTACAATATCTGCCAGACCAAATGTTCTTTATGTAGGAAAAGGCTTAAATGTTCCTAGGGAAAAAAGGTTACAGGAAATAGGTTTTATCTATTTCATCTCAACAATATGCAGTGTCCCTGCTACTCTGAAAAGAAACTGTATAATCCAGGTCTTGTCATCAGTTTTCTTAATTTATTTCCTTGAAATGACAGGCTTGGTAGAGGTAGGCCTGTCTTTCCAGTGTGTGGATTACACTGTAACTATGGAAACAAGTGTTAAAGTGCTATGAATTTCAAGTTACATGGATACTCTGTACATCACGTTTCATACCGTTGACATGTTACTTTACATGCTGACCGCTGCTGGTGCATCAATCTGACAGATTTGTAGAGTACTAGAATGTATGATAGTATCTGAGAATAAGAGCATTTTTTCTAGATTGTTTTCTTTAGCTTTGAATGAAATGTTTCTTTTGCAACATATACTCATAGAAATATAATGCAATGTATCTGAGAAAGGCAAACATTTTTCCTCCAAAATTCTATTACCAAAGACATGTTTTCACATTAATATATTATTCAAGTGTTTTATAAGGTGACAAAACATTTTTTTGTGCAATGGTAAAACAAAATAAAAGAAACCCGTCCAAATCATGTCACATAATTGGTATTAAACCAGATAAGAAAGAAGTCAAAGATCTTTACAATTCAAGGATTTTTTTTTTATTAACTTAAACAGAAAATAAATGTTGATTTTATATCATAATAAATGCATTGCTAGTATTTGTACTAAACACTTTAAATGTTTACTGTGATTACAGGTAATTTCAAAAAAATACCAATGCTAGAATGCAAGATTGTCCTTAAAATGTTTTCAAGTAGATAAATGACATTGAAAAACATTGTAACAATGTAACAATTGTAACTTACAGTAGCCCATAATGGAGGACATAAGTTATTTTGCTATTCAATTGGCGTCTTTTTGCGGGCTACAAACGGGTTGTGGGTTACAGGTTACGGCCTTGAAATCCTTGCGGTTGTTTAAACCGGAACTTACACCCCATCAAAGCCTTTAATCTTTCATGTCTGCAAGAGTTTCAAGCGCTAAAATCGCAAATCACTATTCAATTGCTACAATTTCCCAAGCCTGCAAATGTTTACACACCTGTAAACGTAAAATGTAGGAGAAAATCTAGATAGGACTCGCAAGTGGGTTTAACCCCTGCCGTAGCGCTGTAAATGCAAATAAAAAATAAATCAATACTGAACTGTAAAGCGATGAAAGACATTAGAATACACTGCACAACAGTCTTAAGCTCACAAATTGGCAATAAATAATTTATTTTTTAGTTTTCATTTCGGGGTTATATTGATCTTGGGAATCAATGAGTTAATACATACTGTATCAGGCCTCCCATATGGACTGGAACAGTATTGCCATTCATTTTTATTATTTGGTATTTTGTGGTTTTGCGAGTCCGATCGCATATAGGACCCCCAAATGCTAATTGATTGACATGTAACCTCCATGTTTTACTGACCTAATGACGACGGTCTCATTTTCTATTGGCTGTTTCTAAATGTGTAGTTAGGGCCTTGCTTAACTGATCATGTTCCCGCCCTGAAATGCTACATACAAGTGCATGGTTTACGGTTTCGGCTTTCGGCCCGTAATTTGCGGGCTTGGTCAACTGAATAGCACCGGAATTGTAGCGGAGATCAAGCCAGCAGCAAGCCCGCAGACATACGGCCTGTATACAGTGAGATGCGGGCTTCTAATTGATTGGGCTCTTGGTTTAGACAGTTATATATTCATGGGTTCTTTCTGAAATTTTAGTAAAAGAAACACTTTAATTTTATATTTTTTCAAGAATGTTTTTTCCGGTTTACTATCACAAGATTCATGAAAACCAGATGTGCTGTCCATGATTAAGCGGGAGACTAAAGCTCATCCAAAGACCAGTTTGCCTGACATGAATATTGTGGAATCTCTTACAATCTCTTACTAAATTTAGTAAGAGAAACACTTCTATTTGTATTTTTTCAAGACTCGTGCTTCTCAGCCCAACATGAATATTGAGAAATCTCTTAGAAGGGTTGCTAAATGATATTATTCAGACATATAGTCAAGAAAACAAAATGTGTAGGCGTTAACACTGTGATGTATGATGACTAAATCAAGTCAAACTCATATAATTTGTTTCTGTGATATAATTGAAAAATGGACAAAAGGTAATTCTGCTGATATGGTCTATTTAAAATTTTAATAGGCTAGAGACTATATCAAAAGCTTCATCAATAGGGAAGAGTATGGGAACCTCACATGAAGAACCATTGACAGTATGATTTTTTTCAAATGCAGCTTACTTCCATTTTTCTAAATATTATCATTAAAGTGCAAATTATATGAACTGCTGTGGAATTTGTCAGGCTATGTTACTCTAGTCACATGACAAGACCTTATAAATTATCACATACTTGCTGTATAATCCCTGTTTGTTTTTTTCTCCTTTTCTACCATGAGTGTTTTTTATCAATACCCTTTATCATATCCCATTCTTTTGCTCACTATTTCAAATATTGATGGGGGAGCAGAAGATTACCTCACAACAACCTTCTACCCTCTTGTACAGTAGGCACAAAGTAGGTTATAATAAATGCCAATTTCATGTTGAACTAGCATCTGCAAATGAATGGGAGGTTATAATAAAATAAAAATGAAAGAGTATACATCCTAGACCAGTCTGCCTAAACCAACCTTTTTTTTTTATACTTGAGAATAAAATAAATACGTGGGATTGTCTTGAATCAAAACAGGAGTGCCACTGAAGAGGTGAACTAAATAAACATAGTAAATCTTACTCTACTTACTCCCTTCTAGTTTGTCCCATCCCACCATTACTCCATTCCATTTTGTAGGTTAATAGGGCCTCTAGCTTATACCATTATGGGGTAGCTAATAACTTAAGGGCAGGGACTAATGCCTATTTCTATCCCTACTTCTATACTGTGGACTTTGAGGCCCTAGTTATTGAGTATAACCTGCTTTTAAAAGTGTTTGGAGATCTTTTGTGTAATCTAATAATGAATATTTCAAATTATTATAATATTCATTTTTGTAAAGTGTGATAGGTTTATTACAATACATTAAAATAGGTCAGAATAAAAACAATTACAATTAAACAACACATTTTTGGATACAAATTAAATGTACTAGCCTTTATTTGCCCCTTTGCCTGTATTTTTAAATAAAACAGAAACACTTTTATAAACTCTGTGTGTACAAAATACAAGCTTGTTTGAAATTGTAATGGAAATAATAACAGTTGTTAATTATGCAGTATAACTACAAAACGCCATTTTGCTTCACTAATCAGTAAATAATCTATTCATTCTTTGAACATTCGCACTGAGTCTATTAACATGTATGTGTTTTAATCAGAGGATTTATAAAGAATCAAAACAAATATATATTGCACTGCATATGTATAAACACTAAATAAGATAAAGTGTGCTGTGTGCACAGATAGAGACTATGGGCCTCATTCTAATCCTACGTTTTTGAAAAAAGTTGCCGCAAGGGGAGGCCGCAAGCTACTTAGCTATTCTATTTGCGCCTCCAGCGGCTTACGGCTGTCGAGCTGCGATCACAGCTTACCTCCGTCAAAGCCTTTGATCTTACACGGCCGCAAGAAAGCCCAACTCGCTATTCAAATGCTACGCTCACCCTTCCGTCAAGCCCGTAAAGCGCTAAAACCGAGGCGCAGCTTACTTACACCAAAGAGGTCCTGCAATGCTCTTACTTACAAAACGTAGCACCAATTAAGCAAAATATAAAAGACATCCTGTACTTTTATTAGAAGTGAAAGTGATTTTAGGTCTTAGAATTCATAGCACAACATTCCCCGACTCTCAATCTGGCAAATAAAAAACGTTTATTTCATGTTAAATGTTCGTCATAAAGTGCGACGAGCTTCAACATCCAAGCCCCTAGGATGTTTGAATCCAACCTCTGGGCTTGGAGGTTGAATCACATAGGATTTCCTGATGGAAATGTAACATGCAATAAAGTAGCTATTTATGACGATTTGCAAGTTTGGGAATGTTGTGCTATTAATTCTAAGACCTAACATCACTTTCTCTTTTAATGAAAGTACAGGATAGCTTTTTTATTTGATTATTGAAGTGCTACATTTTGACAGTAAGACCTACGGCCTTGAATGACCTCCAAGCCTGTAACTCGTTATTCGCGTCCGCAAGACCATGACTCGTGGTTCAAGCCCGCAAACCCGGAAATGCAAATATAAATTCAAGACAGCACTGTGAAGCACTGTAAATGACGGGGTACACAATGGGTGACATGAGGATTAAAGGGACAACATTCCCAAGCTGGCACATCGCCACAGTACAATACTTGATTTTATGTTTAATTTATGTCCAATGTCCGACTGGCTTGAATAACCGACAAGCCCGTAACTTGTTATTCAAGTCCGTCGGACTATGGACAGAAATTAAACGTGAAATCAAGTATTGTATTGTGGGCCCTATAAATACAGAGCAACAAAATCAAATCTGCACACTAAAAATAGCATACAATCATATGTAAAAAAAAGTTTCAATAAAGCAAAAATAAATAGTTATCCATATAGGCAATAGCAGATTCAAACATATCTAATTTGCAAATTCAGTTAAGGGGCCAGTGCATGCATTTTTCATATTAAATGTTTTAGTCCATCATTAAAAAACATAAACAATAAATGTGCAAACAGCAGTAAAGCAAATCTTTAGCAAGAAAACCTAATTTAAAAAGACAATTTACCTCATTAATGACCGCTGTTTACTCATTCCCACCTGTCTTGGTCTTAAGTACTGCTCCAGTGGGAATAACTGTTAAGTTTGGTCTTGGAGTACAAAATGTAGCAGGTCAGAGGTTAGTAGAATTCTGTCAAGAAAATTCTGTGGTCATAGTAAACAGCCTCTTCCAACAACCTCCAAGATTACTCTACACATCGACATCACCAGATGGACAATATGGATATCAAATTGACTATATAATTTGCAATCAAAGGTGAATGAGCTCTGTACAATCAGCAAAAACAAGACCTGGACCTTACTGCAGCTCAGACCATGAACTTCTTATTGCAAAGTTTAGAATTAAACTGAAGAAAATAAGGAAATCATCAGATCAAGTAGATACAAAATAAATAATATCCCCAAGAACTTTGGACCGAAGTTTGCAACATTATCCAGGAAACAGCAACAAAGAATGTCCCCTAAAAGAAAGAAAAGGAAGAAGGCTTACTGGCTATTTGATGACGCTTTGACAGTAGACCAGGGAAAAAGGAAAGTAAAAGCTAGTGGAGATAGGAAAAAAATCTGTCCAGCTGAATGCAGAATTCAAGAGGATAGTAAGAAGAAACTAGGAGGCATTCTACATTGAGAAATTTAAAGAGATTGAAGAAGATAACAGAATGAGTAAATCAAGAGATCTCTTCAAGAAAATTGGAAACCTAAAAGGCACCTTTCATGCCAAAGTGGGTGTGATAAAAAACAAAAATGGTAGGGACATAAAAGAAGATCAGATAAAAAAGAGCCATATATCTTGGAGAAGCGAAGTGAGATGGATCCTAGAATGTCTTGCTGATAATAAGGATGCACGAGTTGAGGGAATCCCAATTGAACTATTCAAGATTCTTCAAGATGATGCCTTGAAGGTGTTGCTTGTCTTATGGCAACACATTTAGAAAACTCAACAATGGCCAATAGACTAGAAAAGGTCAATCTACATCCCATTTCCAAAACAAGGCAGTGTCAAAGAGTGCTCAAATTATCAAAGAATTGCCCTCATTTCACATGCCAGCAAGGTAATGCTTAAGCTTCTACAAGCTCATCTCCAACAATATATGGGGACGAACTACTAGATGTGCAAGTCAGTTTCAAACCAGGTCAAACAGTATACCGAATTACCACAAAACTATTTATAAAATAATAAATAAAATATCAGACGTTTAACATAAATGTAGTCATGACAGTAAGCTGTTACAGTGCAATGCAAATACATACAATGCACTCAGCATTACAGTACAGTGAAACAAGTGAATATATTCAGAGATGAACATGGTACAATGAATTCCTTAGCCTAGAGGCCCAGTGCAAACAGAAATCTTTACACATCCCTGACTGGCACATGGTGGTTCATGACATCATCCATTTCCTCTCAGTAGTGCTGAGGACAATGAGAGATGTGAAGAGGAGTATTGTGGTGGCAATTAATAATGTAAACTGTGTTTTTGATTTTAAAGAATTGAAAAATAGGTTTAACGTGAAAAGTGCTCACATTGGCACTGTAAGCTAATGGGCTTGTACTATAAAACATATATTTTTTGATACTGTGATTACTACTGTATATTAATTTTGTGCATATTTTTTGTTTATCTTCCTAATAAATAGTATTGGTACTTTAAATATTTGTATTATTATTTCATAGTCTCTATGATGTCTTTATTGTCTATAATTATTTGATCACGATATTGCAACTGGCTCTATGTATATGTTTGCAACTTTGCAGTATACTCTTGTATATACTATACTATTGTGACATATAATCTTGGGATACATACTGTATGTTATTGTTTTATACAGCAGATTTATTTTGTGTTTTTAATATGAATTCATAAATAATATATTTATCTTTAAGGTCATCTGGATCTGCAAAATATGGTAACATTTAAAAAGCTATTCTTCACTAAATGTGGACATGACCCTATTTGGAATCACAAAACTTAATATAGCTTCAAAATGGAAATCCCCAGACCTGGGGCCTCATTCAATTGCGATTTGGCCAATTGAATAGGGCTCTAAATAAGCACTTAGCATATTTTTTTAAAGAAGTTTTTAGTTAGTAAACATCTATCCAAAAGCAAGGTTTTCACTAACTAAAACCTTCTTTAAAAAAAATATGTTATGGGCTTATTTAGAGCCCTATTCAATTGGCCAAATTGCAATTGAATGAGGGCCCTGGCGTGCACAAAATACTTTTTTTTTTCAAACAAAAAGAAATGTAAATAATTAACATATATGTTATAGATACACATAAATATAGAAATGTATTTGTTCTGGTATATAATGTTTCACATTAACAGTGATAAAAAAAAAAAGATCTATTTCTCTTTCTTGATTGTTTTATATTTCAGTTAAATTTCTAAAATATTCTAATAGAGTGAAAAAACCAAGATTAGTTCTAAAAAAAATAGAGGGGAAAGAAAAGGGATATTGGGATAATTTAAGATATATTTTTTTGATTTTGGATAAATTCTTTTATTTTTAAGTTTGTTTTATTTTTCGTTTTATTTTATTTTTCTTTTCCCTTTTTTTTCTTGTTTTCTTTTCTCTCGTTTCTTTTTCTTTTTCTTCAAAGTTATTTATGTTCTTATATTATCCATTTATTTATTTGTGTCTATTTTCAGTGTCCAAATGTTCCAACAGGATTTCCAATGTTAAGTTATGATAATTCTAGTAGCTAATTTTTTTTTATTAGCATTTTTTTTATTAGCAGTTTTGTGTCTTTTGATATATTTGATATAGGTAATCCTAATAGTGCTTCATATGGTTTTCTAGGGATAGGGAATCATGTGAGTTTGTTTCTAATACAGAGTATTAAATATGTTCAGATTTTACAGCATTCCCTTAGACCATTTTTTAAAGTCCCAGCTACAAGACAGCCTCTGAAGCATTTATCATTAAATGATGGGTTTAATTTTTGTAATCTAACCGGAGTAAGATACTAAGGATTTTATACCATTCTTTTTTTGTTAAGAGACATATTAAGTTATTTTCCCAAGATGTATTATATGGTAATTAATAATTATATTTTGGTTGATCAAATATTTATAAATAATTATTATAAATTTATTTTACCATTAGAATTATGTATATAACAGTTTCCAAATGTTTCTTGATGGGTAAATTATGTTTTTTTTTCAGAATGTAATCCATAGTTTCATTTATTGTATCTAACTTAAACCATTCTTTTTGTGAAGATTTAAACTGTTCTTTGAACAGTTCTGGAGACCATGTAAAATTTTTTGGATGTCTGGATCCAACAATTAATTTGACAAGTTTTATTTCTTCTAGATTCCTTATGGAAAAACCATATTGGAGTTAGCCAAGAACCTTCCATTAATAAATGTGTTATTTTGTTCATTTGTTTCCATAAAGTTAAGGGGTGTGATATACACTGTGAGGGGGTTTTCTTATATTGATTTTGAAGTTTAACATTTTTCACAACCCTTGTATTAAAATATTTTTTCCTTTAAGATAAAATTGAAGAAAAGGCCTTGCTGGAAAAGCTGGACATATATGCTAGAGATTAACTCAGACTATTACCTTAAAATGAAATTGTGAATATACTCCCATTGCACGCCTCACCAGGATTAGAAACACCCCTCTCAACTAACCTTTAACCAGAGCTTTTGAAAATTAAAATATGTATGAATGGTCTCATATGCTGCCCCTGAGTCCTTAAAAATGCCCCATTTTGTTTTTAACCTTTTTATTTCACCCAAGGCAAGATGGTGAACATGCTGTATCAAAGGAATTAACTGGTAATAAAAGTATAGATGATGAGGAGTACAAATGGGTACAATATTTAGGAGTACAATTGGGTATAATTTTCTACTTTTAGAGAAATATAATTGACTGTGCATTGTTGAAGAAAGGCATACTTTCTTATTCAGAGAACAGGCTGGGGGCATATGCAAAGTGCCTCGGGGCCACACATTGCCAAACATTGATGTAAGGCCTGCTGTGAAAAATATGTGGAACTTAAACATATATTTACACTTGATACACATTTAAAATAATAGAACTTCTGGAAAATATAGCAAGAGGACATATCATTTAGGTAAACGTGTGTAGGATGCCAAATTTAACTTTAAGTGTAAACTGTGAATGATTCTACTAAACTTTTTTTTCTCAGCATGTTTAAACTCATAATTAAACAACCTGGGCAAATCTCAATCTTCCACAGAAAATAGTTGGACTGCAATATCAGAAGACCATGTTAGTGTTTTAATTTGTCTACATTTGACTTCTGAAGCTGCTAAAAAGATCATTCATCTGCTCTTTAGGAAATCCAATAGGCCTAGCAATATTGTCAGATATGTAACAGACCAGCATAGTGTTAAGTGTCGCTGGCTGTGATACAGAAAAGGACATCATTCCCACCCTGTTTCAGTACCTTTATATAGCTCTCTGTATTTATGGTGTACATAGTGTTAATGTCCTTCAGTTGCTCTATTTTCAAGGATGGAGAAGCAGTTGCTAAGCATTTCTAAATGACAGCCCCAGGGTTCATTAAAAATATGGCAAACATTTGCAAAGCTCATTAAGTGCAATTTTTTTTTCTGTGTGTGTATCAGATTCCTCCTCTGCATGTTATGCGTGACCAAACATCTATTAGCCCTAATCCCATTGACGAGTCTGGTACATTCAAACCAGCAATTAGACACAACAAAAGGGATATTTATTGATACAATCATATATGGACAGTTATATTGGTCTAGGTGCCGTAAAATGACAATTTAATTTCCTGTTGTAAATCGATACCTATTAGAGTATGCATGTGAATCAATTACAGGTTGTCAGTTTTTGGATCATGATGCTATCAGAAATTATGGATGGCTATCAGAAACTATGTTATGTTACATTTTGTTAAATATTATGTGTAGTAATTATTTTTTTTATTTATTTATCATCGAAAGTATTCCATATAAATGTTCCATTTCATCAAAAAAATATAGAAAAGATAATCGAAAATGTGTATATATATATATATATATATATATATATATATATATATATATATATATATTTATATATATATATATATATATATATATATATATAAAAAGTAAATCAGAAATACAACCCTGATACTACTCCTAAACTAATAGAATATATCCTGAACCACAACTATTTCACTTTCAAGAAGCATGATTACCTACACATAATAGAGAATGCAGTGGGGGGGGGGGGGGGAGAAGTCAAATGGAACAAACAACAATACGCAGACCTTAAACAAAGATTCTTATCCAGATATATTCTGTGATCTGTTCATTATATGGTACACTAAGAGAAAAAAACTTAGAGATTTTCACAAATCTTTTAATACCTTCTACCCATCCATTCATTAAACTCAAAAGTTATTATTATTTTTCTGAAGAACAGGACACTACCATAACCATCACCAGTGGCACATTTCAGTCATCCGTAAATAGGAATCCCACAGATAAATGCAGTTACCTTCACAGCTCCAGTTTTCATCCCTCCCATATTAAGAAAGCTACTATCCATAACCAAGCCCCGAGATACCACCACATATGTTCTAACATTGGGGAAAATGAAACAATGTCTGAATATTTTAGGCAGAATGGTTACAAACTCACACAACTAGAATTAATATATTCCCTAAGCCTAGACAGTGTGATAGAGTAATACAAGGAATTTATGTAAGTCATAGACCTTGGAAAGCTCTCTCTCCCCTGCTGAACTGAAGGAGTTAACTTTCATGAGCAGTTAATTAGCTGCAGCTGGAGAGACCTGATTTAAGACTGCTCCTGGTATTTGGGTGTTATTTTTATTCGTTGACATGGATTTGAATTTGTAATATATGAATATCTTGCAATCTGTATGACCTTTGGGAGTAAGAAAGATTTACCTGCTGCGCTATGCTTGGAAACAATTCTGTTGATGAAACATTTGGACTCCTGTGAGACTATTGTAGGAGTGAAAGTCTGGAAACCAGGCCAAATGTAATACCTGCAGGAGTTTCCTGTGATGGTCTTCACTGGAAAGATTGTAATTTCAAGGAGCTGATTGTTTTTTTGGAATGTATAACCACAGAGGGGAAAAACCAAGCATGATGCCGTGATTGGTGTGTGTCTGTGAGCTACTGTATAAAAGTTTTTTTGTCCTCCTGTATCTCATAAAATAAATTCTATCTATTCTGTTATAACCGTTTCTTCTTCCTGCCCTCAGGGCCAGATCATTCATTAGGCATTATAAGCACTAGCACACAGGGGCTCCTCTGAGAGGGGCACCTCATTTTCACTTCCTAGAACTATATACAAGAAGTATTGCAGGCACAGGAAGCGAGTAGGGGACAATTTGCATGAAGTGCCGAAGACTTCATCAGCAAAATGCAGTTGCCTGTGTTAGTGAGCAGAAAGTGTTAAGATGCCAGGAGCTGGCTCCTCCCCCAGCCCTCCCAATTCCTCCAGCGGCTCCATGGGAAAAGTAACGTTTACAATCTGCCTAGATGTGTTACAGTAAACTAAATACATAAATAGTATGTGTGAAATGTGTGATGTGTGTGTGGTGTGTGATGTGTGTGTGATATATGTATGTGTGTGATGTATGTATGTGTGTAATGTGCATATGTGCTTTTTATGTGTGTGTGATATGTGAGTGTATGTGTGATGTATGTGTGATGTATGTGTGATGTAAGTGTGGTGTATGTGAGAAATGTGTACCTGTGCTTTGTGTGTGATGTGGGTGTGATGTCTATGTGTGTGATGTTGGTGTGATATGTGATGAGCATGATATGTGTGTGATGTGTATGGTGAGTGTTATGTGTGTGATGTGTGTGTAATGTGTATTATGTGTGTTTGTGATTTGTATGGTGTGTTTGATGTCTATGATGTGTGTGATGTATGATGTATGTAAGCATTCACTACATATGCACAGGGGCGGCTTAGAGTTCATTGCCTAGGGGCTCTAAAAATGTAAATCCAGCCCTGCCCGCCTTTTTAAAATTTATTTTCTTAAGCACCTAACAGTTTGTGCGTAAACTGTGTCATTTGATAAGGAAAAACAGTTAGGGGAAAAAGGAGAGGATCTTTGTACAAAACTCTTAAATATTGCTAATTTCATGTATTATGCTGAACTTTGATCATATTTACTGAGAATAAAGAGTTGAATAGGAAATTGACTTATTTGTGCAGGGTATCTAGAGAATCTTAGTCATAAGAATCTATGAGATATCAGTTATTACTATACCCTTTTTCAGATTTTGTACTATATTGCTTATAGCATAACCATTAAACTGCATCCCTTTTGTTAAACCTCATTACGAACAAATAGTTTTACTCTGTAGGAATGCGAGTAGTGACTTTTTTTTATATATCACGGTTGTTGATAAAAGCTCAATTTTGCTATAAATTTCTTTTCTCTGTAGAACATACACTTGGTATTAATATTTCTCATTTTAGAGGTGACATTTTACAGAGAATTCAGTGTTTTTTCCGATGTCCTAAAATTATAATATTGTAAAAGCAACATCCTGCATATATGAAAAGGGGTCAAACAGTGAAAAATTATATTCCTAATATTTATTCTTCCATTAAATAAATAATACAACATATTTATTTTGTGTAAAATTTACTTAATAGAGACTTAATGTTTATTATATTTTGGATTAAATAAACAAGCACAGCAAACAAACATTGATTTACTCTCTGGTAAACAACAATGAATAATTAGTGTGGCCACATTAAGCAGCAAATGTAAGTAGTATAAAATATAATAGTCAGGGTAATTATTGTTGGAAATTATTAATTTGCAAATTAAAACATTCTCCACTTTGTATGCTTGATATGTGCTAATGCTTTTTTATGATGTATGAATTATGTTGCCTTTCGGTGCTTGATTTTTAAAGGATTGGAACTATTCAGTCCTAGGCAAATTCCGACAATCATCCTTGATCCATTGAAGTTTACTGTAATCACATATATAGTTGTGAGCATACAAGTTGTTGCTAACGCTTGCAGGCTCGCATAGCGAGGCCGCGGCCCTCGCGAAGCTGCTGGCAACTGCGACCCTCGCAAACTTTATGTCGTAACACAAACAACATACAACACAGCAACTCCGACCCTCGCAAACTGTACGTCGTAACGCAAACAAGATACGAGACATGTTTCCACTCATTACGACCTTGCAAAAATCGTCCGCAACCCGTGGACAGGAAAAAATGAAAAACACAATAAATACACACAACACATACATAAACAGCTTACCTACAGCAAGAGGGAGCATCCAGGACATCAAAAAATGAAGTTACACCTTAATTTAACTAAATAAAAGAGTTTAAACACTCAAAAATTCTCTAAGCGAGAGAAAAAATGGCCGCCGAACAAAACGAAAACGAGGCTACAGCACTCTAAACACGCAAAACACCACAAGAAACACACAAAACACCTATGGATATTCCGCTATACCACACATTACCCGCCATTTTAGAACAATGCAGAAGTACACAACTAAACTAACGGTTTGGTCTCGAGCACGCACACTATTACTCTGCACACATTCATCACGCTTACACAGCAGCTCCACAGCACTAATGCTGCAGCAACATCAAAACAGATTGCCAGCTCTTCAACAGAATGCTTCCTGCATATATTACTTCAAAATAGGTAAAGTATTTTACTTTATTAATCTATTAGTTATTTTATTATTATGCACCAAATAGGATTAGCTAACTTACAATTTCATTGCTGTAATTTTTTGACGGGCAATCCGCTAGTTACATATATAGTTGTGAGCATGCAGGTTGTTGCAAACGCTGCAGGCTCGCGTAGCGCCCTCGCGTAGCGCTCCTTGCTTGCAACTGAGGCCCTCGCAAAGCGAGGAGCAGCGAAGGACCTCGCAAAATTTACAGACTTACAAAAATACGAGATGCGTTACGACCCATTACAACCTCGCAAAAATACGACCTTACTGCCCGAAACCTGCGCACATGGAAACATTAAAAACACAATAAATACATACAACAAATACATAAAAATGTTACCTACAGCAAGAGGAGGCAGCCAAGACCTCGAAAACTGAATTTACATATCAATTTCACTCCAAATAAAAGACTTTAGGCACCCGAAAATCCCCTAAGCGATAGAAAAAATGATAACGAGGCTACAGGACTCTAAAGACACAAAACACAAGCAAACATCTATGGATTTTCAGGAAAAAAAAAGACGTACGAGATCCGAAAAGAAGGACACAACCTGCGAGACCCGAAAAGAAAACACACAAGAAAACATAAAAATCTTACCCAGAGCAAGAGGGTGCACCCAGGACCTCTGTAAGTGAAGTTACACCTCGATTTCAGTCAAAATTACAAAGTTTAGACAACTGAAAATCCCCTTAGTGACAGAAAAAATGGCCGCCGAACAAAACGAAAATGAGGCTAAGGACGCAAAACTACTACACTTACTCGTAAAACGGAACAAACGCTCCAGTCCAATTCACGAGACACATAACACACACTATGCGGCACGTACCACACTGCTATTACCCACCATTTTACATGAAACACACAACTATTATCCGCAAAATGGCGGCTGGAACGCAAATTTAACGCTGGAACGCAAATAGCGCATGCGTAACGGTTTCAAGCACCTAAAAGTTTATAAATACTGCCTACTTTCCAGAAAATTCTAGTTTTCTCCTCAGGTGATGAACAGTGTGACTGGATAGTTCACTGCTGCCGTTACTTCAGAAGAGAATTACTTCCTAATTTACAACTTCATAATCTGCAAATTCCAACTGAGAGGTAAGCTATAATATATTTAAATTATTAAGAAAGACCCCCAAAAAAAAACTTTACAAAAAATAAACATTTCAAACATTTGCAACCAAGTCGTCATTCATGTATAGTGACATGTGAAATGCACATATATGTGTATAGGCCCTACAACAAGCTAATCTTAACTCAAACTAATCAAAGAAGTATATTTAACTGACATTAATTTACAGGAATTAATGCCACAAAAAATAAAATGACACCAGTACATATTTAATCTGCAGCTCAATCTTTCCCATTTTTTTTCAATATTCAAACAGACTCTGCATCAACAGCGTCACTCAAGAATTTGCAGCGTGGACTGTGAAAGAGGATCACTTTTAAAGAACAGAAAGAAAGAAGAGGTAAGATACAAAAATACATTACATGCAGAAAAAGACCATGCTTTGCAAAAACCAAAACAATGAATATACAATTTACCATTTCCCTTTCTCTTTCAAACAGACACTACAAGAAGACTGGCGGATTAAGATTGGCAGGAGGGGACCCTCTGTCATTCAGACAAGAAAAATACTTCAATCAAGGTAAAGTATAACAAGTATAAAAAGAAACACAAATCCCATGTTTAGTGCCCGCCAATATCAGAAGTCAAACTAAAAAATACAAGCCTCAATACAAATTACAGCAACACAAAAACACCACAGTTCAAGAAACTTTTCAAACACATATATAATTCACAAATAAACACACTTGCAGAGAAAAAACTATTGTTAACACAATGCAGTACTAAAAAACATGTGGCGGACACAAAACAGGATAGCATACCAAACATTAGCAACATAGAGAAAACAAAAGTATTCCTCCTGTTTACTCTACAACAACCTCTAACCATCACCCACAAGCCAAATGGAGCATCCCAAAAGTGGTGGACACAAAACAGGATAGTCCAAAAAAGCACCACAACATATAGAAAATTCAATTAACATTCCCGTTTACTGTCCAACAACCTCTAACCCTCACAAAGAAGCCAAATTAGGCATACCAAAAGTGGCAAATGGAGCATCCAAAATGTGGTGGACACAAAACAGAATAGTACAAAAAATCACCACAACATATACAAAAGTAAGGTAACATTCCTGCTAACTGTTGAACAACATCTAACCCTCACAAAGAAGCCAAATTAAGCATACAAAAAGTGGCGGACGCTAAACAGGATTCTACTGCAAATAGTTCCAACATAGAGAAAATACAATTCACAGTCATGGAAATAACATTAATGATTACTCTACAAAAAACTATAAGTGTAACCCAGAACTAAAATCAAACAATTTTGAAGTGGTGCACAAAAAACAGCATAGCATAACAAATCAGGATAACAGATACAGTATTAAAAAAATTAATCCTGTTTCATGCCCAACCAACTACTACAGTAAAAGAATAATACAATTACAACAGTGGTCTACAAAAAAACACCATACTAATCAATTACAGCCAGCGCTGTACGCTTTCTCACACACTCTGAAATCAATAACATTTTACACACAAGAAACAAAGCTAATATCAGAACACATTGCTTTGCTAAAAAAAAACTATGCTATTCATGAAAAATACATTATAATCAAATAAAATGTATACTTTTAATTTACAACAGACACTGCGTCAAGACTCTCGCACGAAGATTTACAACAGCGGATCCAGGGATATTCATCTTGAAATCACACTTCCAACAAGGTACAGCATAACAAGTAAAAAAATAGAAAACAAAATGAACATGTTTGCTATGCAGCCATGTCAAGAGAAAAAAAAAAAAACAATAACAAACCAACAACAATAAGCCCCACAAATCACCAGCTTTCACAAAATATTACTGACACATTTCTCATGTACCTACTAATTAGCTTTTACGTAGAACAACCTTTAACAGTAAACCCTAACTTCAATCTATGAAACAAAACGTGCCCAAGATAAAACAGCATAGTACAAGAAATAGGGAAAAGACATAAAAAAATAAAATATAAATTATCAGTTCAGAGCCCTAACGTACAATATTAAGCACAAAACATAAACAGACACATAAAATAGAATACTTCAACAAATACTACTAATACCTAACAAAGAACAATACAAACCTTCTTTTCACACCCATGCCATATAAGCCTTTAAGTAAAATAGAAGGGTTCTATTACAACAATCACGTACAGTACAAATTTCAAAGAGCAATATATTACTACCATTTTTTAACCTCTACTATGCCTCTAAGCCAACCCTACACACCTACAAGATAAAAACCAACAAACAACCAAAAAAAAAAAAAAACACATACTCATTTAACACTATAAACCTACTACATCTACAATGACCTATAATGCAATTACCTTGGGTCTGTTATGCCTCTATGCCAAAAATGAGAACCTACAAGATAAAAAGTAACAGCCAAAAAATAAAACTGACTAATTTAACAATAGAAAGCAAGTTCATCTACAATGACCTAAAATCACATACAAACAGAGTTAATTTAGAATCACAACTTGGTTGCAACAAAAACATTTTAGAAACTAACTTAACATCCGAAACTAAACTAATGATACATTATTTTCATTTCCAGATTAAGATGGCTGATAACGAGACCAAACAGGAAAAGATAAGACGTCAAGCTAGAGAACGACAACAAAGATGGGCAAACCAGCAGACGCCAGAGCAGAAGGAAATTCGACAAGAAAAAGAACGGAAAAGACTTGCAAGCAAAAGACTATCAGCTGAAAAAATAAAAGCTACACCCAAAAAAGTTGCTAAAAAACAAAAGCATTTAGAACCTGTTCCTGAAACATCACATAACATTTCAAATGGGGATTTACAAACTGAAACTGATATATGCTCTTCAAATTGTCCTTTACTCAAGTCTTTAGCAGTAGAGGTTCATAATTGTGGTGACATGAATATTCTCTATCAATTTTGTGAGGCTTATCATTTAAACAGGAAAGACCCAGATATGGACAGTTCATTAGTTGCTGTCAAAAAGGCAAGGTCAAACTTCCAGAAAGAAAACAATTTCCAACATATTTACAAAACATTATGACTGAACCGACTTTTCCAAACTACAAAAATTTCAAGACAAACATAAGATCGTACAATAGTGCCATATCCTTTGCATCTATTGCCAACATCAAATGAGGTTGCAATGGTGTTTCAAAATGATGAAGGAGAACCACCATTTCAAAGAGACATTAAAATATATGCCAGAAATGAGGAGCAACCTTTCATTAATATCAGTATCTTAAGTACTAATTTAGATCCAATGACATATGCCATTTTTTTCCCACACGGAGAAGCAGGCTGGCAACCAAAATTAACCCTTCCCAGTTACCCAAATGCTAAAGTCCGAATGCGAAATAATATTTCCATGCTTGAATTTAAAGTAGCTCAAATTGCCATTCGAAATACATTTAATCCAATTTTATGTGGTGGAAAACACAAGAATGGATTATTGATTCTTATTTGCAAGTTGAGGCCAATAATTTAAACTTCATAAAATATCAACAAGATAAACTACATGTAGAACAGTATTGTGGATTAATGGATTATGTCGCTGAGGTTGCTACAAGCAGAGACATGACAGCTGGGAAAGCTATCATTTTACCATCTTCTTTCCAGGGATCTCCTCGCAGTATGCGAGAAAGATACAATGATGCCATGGCGATTGTCACCAAATTTGGGAAAGCAGATTTATTTATTACATTTACATGTAATCCCCAATGGTCAGAGATTACACAAAATTTACTTCTTGGCCAAACTGCTCCCGATAGACCAGATTTAGTAGCCAGAGTTTTCAAAATTAAATTAAATGAATTAATACGTGACATCACTATAACTCACTTATTTGGCAAATGTCTTGCTTATGTTTATACAATTGAATTTCAAAAAAGAGACCTTCCACATGCACATCTTCTAATAATCCTTCAAGAAAAAGATAAATTAGATACTGGTGACAAAGTGGATTCAGTCATTGTTGCTGAACTACCAGATCCAGAACTATATGGTAGACTATATGATATTGTAACTCATCGGATGATTCATGGACCCTGTAGAGATCTTAATCCCCAATCACCATGTATGGAAAATAATAAATGTACAAAAGAATTTCCAAAAGATTATAGAGACAAAACTTATGCCAATTGTGATGGCTATCCATTATAAAGAAGAGAGGGAGATAGTGGCATTATTCGTGGCAAAAACGTTGACAATAGATATGTGGTACCATACAATCCACATTTACTTATGAAGTATAATGCACATGTTAATGTAGAAGCCTGCACTTCAAATCCATTAAATATGTCTACAAATATATTTACAAAGGCTATGATGCAGCAACTGTAGTCATCAAAAGTGCAGACAATACCGAAAGCACTGAGTTAGTACATGATGAACTTGCATCTCATATAGATGCTTGCTATGTCAGTGTGCCAGAAGCTATGTGGCGGCTTTTAAAATTTGAAATGCACGATAGATCACATGCAGTACATTTGCCACAAAGACATTTAGTGTATTTCCATGCTGGAAATGAAACTAATGCATTGGCCCAAAGTAAACATCGTCACACTAAACTAACTGCATGGTTTCAATTCAATTCTACAGATTCACAGGCAACACAATTATTATATATTGAAATTCCATATCATTATGTTTTCGTAAATGTATTATGGAGACCAAGAAAAACCAGAGGAAATAAAATAATACCAAGAATTTACACGGTTAGTCCAAGAGACCTTGAACGGTTCTGCTTACGACTACTACTTTTAAATGTTACTGGTGCTCAAAGTTTTGAATACTTAAGAACTGTTAATGACATAGTATATGAATCCTTTCATTTAGCTGCCAGCCATAGAAACTTAATAGCTGATGATACAGAATGGGAAAGATGTCTAGAAGAAGCAGCACTATGTCAAATGCCACGGCAGATGAGGGAACAATTTGCATTCATTTGTATTTTCTCAAATGCTCCAAATGCATAGCTTTGTGGGACACATTTAAAGTAATATGGCTCAAGACTTTATGCAACGATACGATTGAAACCCATTGCACACTTAAAAGCATTAATGGAAATCCAAGAAGTATTTTTAACTCATGGATTAAGTTGTACATGACCTTATATCGGCTATATATGAAAGTACAATAAATAACCAGGACTATTCTGAATTTGCCAACCATGTCATATTAACATGCAAAAATAAGGATGCATTGATCCTCAGTAATGAAATATTTTAAAAAATGAATGCACCCCAAAGAAATTATCACAGTGCTGATTCTGTACTTGCTGATGACAAAGGAATTCAGGCAAACTTTTCCACTGAATTCATAAACTCATTAACTCCTTCTGGAATGCCACCACATATTTTGCAGCTAAAGAAAGGTGAAATTGTCATGTTACTGCAAAATATGAACCCAAAAAAAGGCCTATGCAATGGGACAAGATTAATTGTTCAACAATTAAAGGACCATTTAATAAATGCTAAAATTTTAAATGGTACCCATAAAGGAGAGAGAGTTTTCATACCAAGGATAGATTTGGCACCAAGTGAAAGTAGTCTACCCTTTTATACTTCAAAGAAGACAATTTCCCATCATTATGGCATTTGCCATGACCATTAATAAATCACAAGGACAAACTTTCAAATCTGTGGGTATTTTCTTAGAACAACCAGTATTTGCAAATGGCCAATTGTATGTTGCCTTATCACGGTGCAAAAATCCACAGGCTATTAAAGTTTAAAATTGAAAACAATGAAAGTCAAGGTGATTTATTAGAGTATGGATGCATTTTTACTAAAAACATTGTCTACTATGAAGCACTGTAACTTTCAATCAAACAAACAAAAGACATGCCAAACCAATTTAAAACAAAAATCAAAAAATCAACTAAAAAAATACAGAAATATTAGAGACAACCGTCCGTTTCTTTCAAAAAATCATTATTACACCACAGAAATTAGTTTTACACCATCAATATTTCCATATTAAACTCCATATTAAACACATAGGCCCTCATTCTATTATCGGCCGTAAATCAACCGCAAAGCTTACGGCCGGCCGTATATCTTGCAACCGGCCGTAAGCTCAGAAATCTTTAAATGCAAAAAATAAATTCAAGACGGCACTGTAAAGCTCTGTAAATGCTAGGGATCATAATGGGGGACATGAGGATTAATAGCAACCCCCTCTCAAGCTTGCACATCAGCCCAAATCCGAGATTACATTAACTGTTTATTTTCCGGCCGCAGCGGTGGGCGGGTCTGAGGTGCTCCAAGCCCTCTGGACTTTTTCCACAGATATTTGACATAAATTCAAATAAAATGTATTTACGGATTTTAGTGTAGGGGAATGTTGTGCTATTAATGCTAACACCTACAATCACTTTATAGTCTCCTCAGAGTGCAGGATGGCTTTATTATGGCTTTGTTATGTGCTTAATTGTGTGCCTGTGGGACCTTTTTGCTGCAAGTAAGCTGCGGCTCGGTTTTAGCCTTGGAGAGAGGTTTCCCGGAACAATTGAATAGCAACCAGGATTTTCTTACGGCCGAAACTCTTGCAAGGGATAACAAGGCGCCGGCCGCAAGCCTGCCGGAATCCCCGGCCGGAAGGGAATAGAATAGGCAAATAGCTTGCGGCCGGTCCTTGCGGCCCCGCATCTCCTACGGCCGATAATAGAATGAGGCCCATAGAGAATAGTGGTTACACATCGCGGGACCAACTTTAAGGTCTCGCAATCTCTTTTTAGAGAACCACTTTCCACAGAGGAAACTCTATGTGCCATTTTAAACAGTTACTACACCAACAAACAAAGGTCAACCATTGAAAAATACCAATAAATAAATAATTCAGTCATAATTCATGGAAGTACTGTTTATGCATGATTAGCCCCACAAAACACTTGCCTTGTATTATTTGAAAAAAATCTGTTCAAATGTTAATTAACTATGTTACTGTTTATAACGTTACAAGTTTGACAAAATGTTTTTTTAAAGTTCCTTACTTTAGACATATTACAAAGTTCATGTTAAAGGCACAAGCACGTTTTCAGGCACAATGTAAATGTTGTATTTCATGTAAAACAATAATCCAGGGAGTAATCTGATCTCCAGTTAATGGGGTCAGGAAGGAATACATTTTTCCCACTTTGATACAATTGGCTACGTTTCAAAGAGGGTTTTAACTGTTTGCCTTCCTCTGGATTGAATGCATATTTACATTAACAGTTCTTGAGCTACAAGTTGCATGTTAAAAAACTATTACCTCAAGTTTACAATACTGATTAATCTAAAGTTCAACTGTTCTTACATTCAAATGTTAATACTTTTACTACAAAACTCTTTAACAGTTACTCAACAAGAAAATAAAATGTTCCAAAAATAAACATGTTTAATATAAGAATTGTACTTATTTCGACATAACTAAAAGCTTACAAGTCTCAAATGCGTAAATTACTAACTAAACAAATTTACAAACATACACATCTCATTGCCGTCATTTTTTGACGGGCAAGTCGCTAGTGTCATATATGAGTAGAGGATTTTTCTGAAGATCCTTGCAAGTGAGCTGGGTTTCAAATGTTTCTTAATAAACAGCTACTGATTAGTAGTAAAATTTGTATTATATTAAAAAGTTGAATGTACTTACTTATTTATATGCTAGATACTGATATCTGGATGTGCACACCTCCAGGAAGCTTACAGAAAGTGTACCCTGCAGGGTACAGTGTGTGACCTCTAAAGGAAATTATTGTTGCTGTGGTCATAGCTCAAATTGGCCATAAGGAGACAAGCAGAGAGAAAAAAAAAACAGACAGCAACTGCCAGATTGTGAAACAAATGTTTCAGTCTTTACTTCCTCCTGATTGGCCAAACAATTTTTCAAATGGTATACAAGTTTAGCCTGGGTTTGGGAGGGTGTTAATCCCTAAATTTCAACTGACAGAAATTAAAAGATATTTGGCTAACTTCAAGATAAATGTTTAAATGCTTATTTTGGTAATATTGCATGAAAAAAATGTTTTCATACAGTACTAATTCTCCTCTATCAGACTCACTAATAGTTCAGCTCACTTACATATCCCTTTAAATATGTGAAAGTGTTACTCCACATTGCATAGCGTATGTCACACAAAAAGAAAGTTGACCAATGTATGTAAAACATAATTTTGTTGATGCATTAAGCTGATGAAATCCATTATGAAACAATGTAAACTGAGCACTGAAATCCCCATATTTACAAAAATCTATTTTGGAAAGCTAGAACTGATAATGAGGGGATTTACTAGGCATTACAAGTGGCTGAGATGAGGTGAGAAGGGCTGTGATGTCACTTTTGTCCCTATAAGAAACAGTACATAGTAAATACATGAATTCACATTAAAGTCACTTGAGATGCTTAGTGGATTTCCCACATTGAGAGTAATATTTTTGGAAAAAGAGCTTTAATTATTTATCTATAAATGCGGGTCATTTCTGTCAGCTCCATGATAGCACCTTTGCTATCTTATAAGAATTGTCCTACATGCTTATTTACTTCTATTGCCCGGTGGGAGAAAACCTTGGAAATCAAAGCAAATAAAGGAGTTCTTAGCCAGTACTATATTTCTTTAGTTTTCTAAAGGTAGTTTGTTGATTCTCATTTCTAGTTCTTAAGTTGAACAAATGACTTCAGTGCATCATTTAATATTTTTAACATTATGAATAATACCAGTATTGTTTAATATAACATACTGTATTACATGTCACAATGCAAAGATATACAGTGAATACTTGACATAAACAAGCATAAGCTATGTATAATACTAGTAGTCAAGGACTCTGTTCTGGCTGAGAACAAACAATGTAGCAGATGCAATCAGTCTATAGTATTTGGCAATTAGCTGATTATTTAACTTAGCAGGTCATATGTTTGCTGCTACCCAGCAATTTTACTATATCTTTTCATATCTTCTTAGTGTTATATTTACTGAATAAATATAGTTTGAGTGACGCACATGTCTGCACTGTTTGTACTTTACGTCACAGTCTTTCCATTTTACTGTTATGTACTTAAGATGTGTTCATTTTAGTTACACAAGTCTAATGCATAAAGAAAATTCAATATTACATGAATTATGTTCTCAGTAGACCTATTTCACTTGTATCATTTAGCTGTAGCATGTTAGTGCTACTATAAACTAACTTCGGCGCTCATTGCGAGCCTCTCAGTCTCGTGTACTTTTTTAAAGTGCAGTGTAAACATTTAAAACATTTTAGTGTATGTGTAAAGTATATATAAAAAATTCCATTTCTAATTAATACTTATTAAATGAACTAGCTACTTGCCCGTCAAAAAATGACGGGCCAATAAAATGTTATTGCTGTTTGCCACGCAATGTAAAGCTTTTTCTACTCTGAGGACCTTCGGCACTCATGGCGAGCCTTGCCTCTTGTGTACTTTGGCGCTCATCACAAAGACAGATATATATATATATATATATATATATATATATATTTTTTTTTTTTTTTTGTTAACTAATTATTAATTAATTAGTTACTTAATAAATGTATATACTTTACTATACTTTACTTATTTATAATTTATATATCCAGCAATCAATAGCCTGAAGAGCTAACAATCTGTTTTTTATTTTCCTGCAGCATACAATGTACAGTTGTAGTGTTGCTGCCCTGAAGAGAAAGTGTAATGAATGTCCCAATGTGTGCATTAGAAAGAGGCTGCAAACCATTGGTTTAGTTGTGTAAAGCACCATTTTAGATTCGTAATGTTATTATTTGCGCGGTCCAGGGTCGTGTAGCCTCGTTTTTATTTTTTTGGTGGCCATTTTTATTTTTTTGCTTAGGTGATTTTTTTTTTTAAGTCCCATGTTGGTCAACTGCTAGGAGCCTTTGTGTTGCGAGTTTTAGTGCCTTAACGGCTCATCTCCTAAGTGCTGCGAGTTACCGGCTCGGCTTGCTGCGCGAGGCTCGCAGGCGTTGAGCACCTTTGGCACTCATCGCCTAAGTTGTGTAATAATGTATTTTGTACCTCGTACATTCTTGAGTAAGTGTTCGGCGGCTGGCGGTGTCTTGTGCGGGTTCGGGGTCGTGTAGCCTCATTTTAATTTTTTGGGCCACCATTTTTTTTCTCGCTTAGCTTTTAGTGCCGAAACTCGCCAAATTCGACTTAAATTTGCATGCAACCTCACTCCCAGACGTCCTGGCTGTATTTTTTCTTGTATTTTTTGTGGTTTTCGATTTGCACGGTTCGACCGTTAACTTCGTATTTTTCCGACCACGTATTTTTTTTTGTCTAAGTTCCGCGCCTTGCATTTCTTTTTGTCTAAGTACTGCGTTCCTCAACTTCTTGCAGCCTAAGGTAATCCCCACGTTTCCTAAGTGCTTGGAGGCTAAGTCCCACGTTTTTCTATGACTCAACGGCTCACCTCGCTTTGCAAGGCTCGCAGGAGCGCCTTTGGCGCTCATTTTGTCTAAGCCCTGAAACTTTCAATCCTCGCTATGCAAGGCTTGCAGGCAATGAGCGACTTCGGCGTTCATCGCCTAAGTGCTGCGAGTTTTAATGCCTTAACTGCGGCAATGAGCACCTTCGACGCTCATCGCCTAAGTCGTGCTCAAAGAAACAGACTTAGGGCCTTATTCTATTAGCTACATGCAAATGCTTGCGCTCATAAATTTGTCTTTTGGTGTTTTGCTTTGATAAATGTTTATATGAATTCTATTAACTTAAGAATTAATTAGTGCCAATAAGTAATATTTGCCAAATATGTAGCAATATTAAGAGTGATTTTAAGTGTGTATAAAGGTATGAATTGGGCAATTGAATCGGTCCCTTAGAGGGCAGGATTAGAAAAGCTGACTAATAGACAGAAATAACATACAGTAATAACATACTGTATATTCAATGTAAATTTACTTCAGGAAATATTCAATTGACCAAGTATGTATCATTATTTATCATTTTAAATAATACTAGTCTCAAAAAATACTAGCTTCACAAAAAAATTAGCTTCACAAAAAGTTTCTGGTAGTGTTATATAAAATGTAAACATTGAGTTAAAGTTAATTAGTAAATCTAAACACTTTTTATTTCTTCAGTCAAATAATTTCTGATGAGTTGTTTATACATCTTGACATAGATAATAACAATAATGATGAGGTGGAAAGAAAATAGCTGTTGGTTCAGCTGCAGCATCCTGATGATGATGGAGCTTGTAACCAGCTGTTACCATATTAAACCCATCTATTTATCGTTACTGCTGCTGATATCTGATGATGCATTTCATGCAGCTAGAAAAAACACATTATGCCGCTAATGATGATGAGGACTGGGGAAGGGGGACACAATGCTTTACTTAGAAAATTATGTTCTTGTTAATTATGTTTAGGATTGCATCATGTCTACTCCAATTATTTTGAATGTTTTGGTATTCACCCTTCAATTACTTGGTAGTGTTTCACTGTGCAGAATCTTTATTGCTTTAAAAGTTTCCTCCCACTTGAGGAAGTGGATCAGTACAATTGCATATACAAGGTCATACAGTAAAGTCATTACAAAATTTTTAAACATTTTAAATTATTGTGACTATTTTCAAGTGCAGTTCTTCAAAAAAGGATATTTTAAATATATAAATACAGTCTCCTTTAACAACATTCATAAAAGGAAATGTTTTGAACTGTAAAAAGTACAGAGTAGGGCAACAAAATTAATAAGGGGAATGGAAGTGGTAAGTTATTAAGAAAGACTAGCCAAATTAAACTTATTTTCACTAGAAAAAAAGGCGTCTAACATGATTACCTTATATAAATATATCCAGGGTCAGTATAAAGCTTTGTCAAGTGAACTTTTTGTGCCAAGAGGTTTTATACTAACAAGATGACATCTTTTGATGTTAGAAGGAAAAATATTCATTCTTAAAGATAGAAAAGGGCTCTTTGCAGTAAGGGTGGTTAATCTGTGGAATTCTCTATCAAAGGAGATGGTGACATCAGATTCATGGATAATTTGAAAAGGGATTGGATATATTTTTGAGTAAAAAGGGCATTTAGGGCTATCCTGGATAATTAGAGAGATAATATTGATGCAGGGTAGAATATGATCGCCAGTATCTGAGGTCAGGAATTATTTTTTTTTTTCCCCTTTTGAGACAATTGGCAATGTTTAAATTTTTCTTTTTTTCTGTTTACCTTCTTATGGATATATATAATATATATCAATTAACAATTAATCAGCATATTACAAAGATCAGAGGAGATCTGAAAATATTGAACTTGATGTAACTGTGTAACATCAGTTCATCATCTCAGCTCCACTCTATATATAAAGCATTAAGAGTTTTTAAAGGATTTTTTTCAGCCCTCTATAACTTCAGTGATAATGGATGAAGGGTGAAAGACTGCATTCACTAAGCATCTGACCTTCACAATATTCAGTAATGACTGAAAATAAAAATTACTTATTAGTGAGGTTTGCACAGAGTGGGAATCTTTCTTTAACTTTCCTCCCACTTTCTAAATTCTCATCTGTTAGTGACAAATGGGCAAGCACATTAAATTGAAGCAAAGAGTAATTGCAACTACTCAGGCATGGCAAACAATATATTTCATTAATAACAGAATACATGCAAATCAATGAGCATTAACTAATTATATTTGCAATGCACCTGTCATTTGTATTATCACAGGCGAATGGCACATATAATTAGGTAATGTATCATACATTTGTATCAAATTTTGAGGAACCACAACCTTCCCTCCAGCTTGAATGTATAATAATTACAGTGCGACAATAAGGTGTGTGTGTGTGTAAGAGAGAGAGATAGATTAATTATGTCTGAATAGTATTATTTTATAATTTATCAATCAAGTGACCCCCACCCCCAAAAAAAAATATTATAATATATTACAAAACTTAATTTTTTTTTGCCATTGATTTTTATAAAGCTTGGTCTAAATATAATGTAAAATGTACCATTTGACTTTCCCCCCCTGTAAACTGTCTTTAATGTTCAGTGAATGTTACACCGAAAAAAAGGTCTCTTAGTAACAGGTAAATACGGTATTAAAGGACCACTGCAGTCATATATATTTAAAATATAATTTTTTGGGAGAACTTCACTTGTGTTTATTTTTAATTTCTAAAAATGTGCCCATTATCAAATTTAGTTATTGAAAAGACACAGTGGTCCCTTAAATGTACAATTTTGCATTTTTTTTTTTACAACATTTCTCAAAAAAGATGCATTTATTCATTTCACAAATTCAGCTCAGGGTAAGCTTTTAAATTCAAGCATTTACTAAGTAATGCTCAGGCAAATAGTTATAATTTAATTCAAATTATGCTATTAGTGTAAAGAATTCAAATAATAAATTTAACTTTTGTATGCAGCTGATGCTTGTGTGAAGACAGCTCTTAAAATATTGAGTGGTTTTGGGCATAAAATTATTCCAACATATCGCCTTTATAGGTACTTCAGTAAATGGCACTTGTGTTATGTTCTGAGGTGGCATTTGCAGAGAAAGTATCTTGTTTCATTTATTTTACTGCAGGTGTATATTCTGAAGGTATTATTATTTCTGTTACAAGATTACCTGTGTAAGCCTGGTCAAACAGAAAAACCTTGCTTTTCTGCAATTGTTTAAAAGTATGGATATATATATAGTATTTCCAGTAATATAATTAAAGTACCAGATATGGTATAACATAAACCTATATGTAGAAGAAATAAAAGTTATAATTTGAGTGTAAATTTTAAAAACATACTGCTCTACAGCTCTGCACTATCTAGTACCCAAACTAGTAATGAGTGATTACGTTTAACTTTGCTATTTTTTGTGTCCCCTATCATTAAATCTGGGGGGATTTGTCCCCCCCAGTTCCTACGCCCCTGGTGATGATTGACAATTTCTGGGCCTGGGCCTCTACCTTGCATTCAAATTTTATTCCAACAATTACTTTTGGGCAGAGAACAATTCAACTGCTTATTTAAATGCATGAACCCAAGTGTGTGTATACCAAGGGAGTAATTAGTAATAATTAGTAAGGAATACTAGTATACAGATAGTTGTCAAGTATGTGATGCTTACAACAACTTTCCACACTTGTTTGTGAGGACTCTGTTTATGTGTAGAAGATTCCATGTTGTCTTTGTTTCATCACTTTCTGATAATTAGGACATGAACGTTGTGTTTTCACTATTCAACTAATTGTATTTGATACAAACCCCTTTTTCACCTTGCCTCCTTGCATCAATATATTCAATCATTGCTTTCCAAAATGTAATTAACGCCTCACACACACACAGCTTCCACCAAAGTATCATGTACATCTCTAGGATCTAGCAGAAGGCATAAACATTTTTTCCAAATTAAGCATTAGCTTTATAAGTTTCTCCTGACCTAATTATGCCCCTTAGACAGATTCAGAGATTTTTCTCTGTACTTTTCCTAAAAGTTATGTGGGGTTTAGCTGGGTGATATATCTTTCAGAATCTCATCTTCCAATAAAACTGGCCAAAATGTATAAATACTGTTAGAAATTTGTTTAGCTGCCTTATTGAATTTAGTAAGAAATCTACATCCTTCCATTTTGTTCTTCTTTCGTCCTTATTCCTATCTCCCTTATAAACTATTTATTTATTTCATTTTGGTTATGTACACCCTGTTTTTATCAGTATTTTGAGTACTATAACAGTAGGGTTATGTTTTTTTATATAATATTTATTTTATGAAGAAGGTGTTTTTGGGACATACAGTGGATATAAAAAGTCTACACACCCCTGTTAAAATGTCAGGTTTTCTGTGCTGTAAAAAAATGAGACAGATAATTAAATTATTTCACAACTTTTTCCACCTTTAATGTGACCTATAAAATGTACAAGTCAGTTGAAAAACAAACTGAAATCTTTTAGGCAGAGGGAAGAAAAAATATGAAAATAAAATAATATTGTTGCATAAGTATGCACACCCTTAAACTATACTATTGTTAAAGTACCTTTTGATTTTATTACAGCACTCAGTCTTTTGGGGTATGAGTCCTATCAGCATGGCACATTTTTGATCTTGGCAAGATTTGCCCACTCTCTATTGCAAAAACACTCCAAATCTGTCAGTTTGCGAGGGCATCTCCTGTGCACAGCCCTCTTCAGATCACCCCACATATTTTCAATCGGATTCAGGTCTGGGCTCTTGGCTGGGCCATTCCAAAACGTTAATATTCTTCTGGTGAAGCCATTCCTTTGTTGATTTGGATGTATGCTTTGGGTCGTTGTCATGCTGAAAGATGAAGTTCCTCTATATGTTCAGCTTTCTAGCAGAAGCCCTGAAGGTTTTGTGCCAATTTTTGACTGGTATTTGGAACAGTTCATAATTATATCATAATCTATCTTAACTAAGGCCCCAGTTCCAGCTGAAGAAAACCAGCCCCAAAGTATGATGCTGCCACCACCTATGCTTCACTGGGGTATGGTGTTCTTTGGGTGATGTGCAGTATTGTTTTTGCGCCAAACATATCTTTTGGAATTATGGCCAAAAAGTTCCACTTGGTTTCATCAAGACCATAACACCTTTTCCCACATGCTTTTGGTGAGACTTCTGATGTGTTTTTGCAAAATGTAGACTGGCTTGGATGTTTTTCTATGTAAGAAAAGGCTTTCCATCTTGCCACTCTACCCCATAGCCCCAGACATATGAAGAATACGGGAGATTGTTGTCACATGTACCACACAGCCAGTACTTGCCAGATATTCCTGCAGCTCCTTTAATGTTGTTGTAGGCCTCTTGGTAGCCCTCCCAGACCAGTTTTCTTTTCGTCTTTTCAATCAATTTTGGAGGGAGCTCCAGTTCTTGGTAATGTCACTGTTGTGCCATATTTTCTCCACTTGATGATGACTGTCTTCACTGTGTTCCCATGGTATATCTAATGCCTTGGAAATTCTTTTGTACCCTTTCCTGACTGATACCTTTTAACAATGAGATCCCTCTGATGCTTTGGAAGCTCTCTGTGGAACCATGGCTTTTGCTGTGTGATGCAACTAAGAAAATTTCAGGAAAGACCAACTAGAGCACCTGAACTTTCTTTGGGTTATTCAGAGGCATTTTAAAATGATGGCAGGTGTATGCTGACTCCTATTTAACATGATTTGGAATGTGATTGCTTAATTCTGAACACAGCTACTTCCCCAGTTATAAGAGGGTGTGCAGACCTTATGCAACCACATTATTTTTTTTATTTTTTTTCTTCCAACTTTCAGTTTGTTTTTCAATTGAGTTGTAAGTTTATAGGTCACATTAAAGTTGGGAAAATATCTGAAAATTATTGATCTTTGTCTAATTTTTTTTACAGCACAGAAACCTGACATTTTAACAGGGGTGTGTAGACTTTTTATATCCACTGTATATGTTTTTTCAGTGGGTATTTGTGTCCATATATTTATTTAATTATGTGCCCTATTTTCTCATGCTGGAGAGCTGCCTGATTTTGCAACATCCCCCATAAAGATCCAGGCGTGAAGCATTCAGTGCACCGGAAGTGACATTCCAGGTTTGTGCCTGGAAATTACGTCACTGGCGCACCGGAAGTGACGCGCGTTGACGGGAAAAACGTCATTCGGGCCCGGGCTATGGTGGAGGAAGGTGGCACTCAGGGAGCTCCCAGTAGGAAGAGCATTGGATATTAAGGTACTGGAGTTTAATTTGGGACAATTTTATTTAGGATAAGAGGAGAATAGACCTCTACTCTTTTGGAATAATGTCATATGACATATGATGCAAATTTTCTGACAGCATTTTTTTGCACATTTTACCCATTCATTTTTTAATTGTATGGGGATTGTTATATGATAACTGAGGAAGTCTCGAGAGCAGAGAGAAACGCAGATTTATCTTCGATATTTATTACTGTCTCAGACATTCCATCTGATGTCTGAATGATCTATGCTTAAAAATGTAATTATTTTGTCTCTACAAGAAGCTCAGGGAAATAATTCCCCCTGCCAGCCAATGGGCCTACCGACCACTACCCAACAGCTACAGTGCATGATCACTAAACTTGCCACAACCGTCACATCTCTCCAAGTTTGCATCACTGACATAGAAAATCTGGCTCCTCAAGCAGCATTTCTCACTGCCTGCTCCACCATCGGACCGAGGTGAGACATGCCAGGCACCTTCAACTATCATAGATACAAAGGGGGGGGGGGGAGAAGAGCGCACAATCTGTGGTGCAGGTGATCCACAGGTTAGTAGCAGTCAATGCTGTACTCTCCAGCCATAACAAGCTATTAATGGACCGTAAAGTGCGTCCTTGCTTAGTCTGCTTCGACTTCGCTAACTATGCCATGTGTGATTTTGGTATTATATCTCCCAGATCCAAACAATAGCACTCACCGGTAGGTATAAAAGAGTAAATCTTTATTTTCAAATTCGTATCAAAAACCAAGTTGATAGAAACAATGTATGAATACATTAAAAATATAAAAAAAAGTGTATCAAATGCGTTTCGCTGATAATTATCCGCAACTTCCTTAGTGATATATTCCTCTGATAAACGAAATTACATTTATACAGGACATCAGTGAATCAATACATTATGAACATGTTAAAATCAGTCTTAAAAATGCTCATGATCTTAAACCAGACAAAAATACTATAGGAAAACTATGACTGAGGAAGCTACAGATTACTAGCAGTGAAATGCGTTGATACACTTTTTTATATTTTTCATGTATTCATACATTGCTTCTACCAACTTGCGTTTGATACTAATTTGAAAATAAAGATATACTCTTTTGTACCTACCATGAGTGCTCTTGTTTGGATCCGGGAGATATAATACCCACAGCACACATGCCATAGTTACACAATACCAAACAAAGTCAGAGCAGACTAAGCAAGGACGCACTTTACGGTCCGTTAATAGGGTTTTATGGCTCAAGAGTACAGCACGGCCTGCTACTAACCTCAGAAGATCCGAGGAGGACACGCTGTAATTGCCTGTGGATCACCTGTACAACAGATTGTGTGCTCTTCTCCCCCCTCCACCTTTGTATCTTTTCTATAACTCAAGGACAACGTTGGGAACACTGTCCAGGGAATCAGCTGCACATCACATGGTACAAGATCTTTAGCAGTACAAAAATGATTATACTGACTGCTGAACCTCTACCTCAATACTCTAAGAAAGTAAACACCCAAGCGCTTGGGCCTACCCGATTGGGACTACACCCCCCCCCAATCACGTATTTTATGGCAACCTCCAACTACCATGCCCTCTCATTATATCTCTCCTTAATTAAGTAGAGGCATCGTCAAGGGGAAGGAGGTCAATATTGTCTCTATTGTCATCCTCTGATTAGTGATGTCGCGAAAATCAAATTTTCGGTTTGCTAACAGCGGACGCGAACTTCCATCAAATGTTCGCGGACGGGCGAACCCGGCGAACCGCCATAGACTTCAATGGGCAGGTGAATTTCAAAACCCACAGGGACTCTTTCTGGCCACAATAGTGATGGGAAAGTTGTTTCAAGGGCACTAACACCTGGACTGTGGCATGCCGAAGGGGGGTCCATGGCAAAACTCCCACGGAAAATTACATAGTCGATGCAGAGTCTGGTTTTAAGCCATAAAGGGCATAAATCACCTAACATTCCTAAATTGTTTGGAATAACATGCTTTAAAACATCAGGTATGATGTTGTATCGATCAGGTAGTGGTTACACCCGCTTCACAGTAACAGACCAATCTCCCCGTTTAATGCACCACAAACAACCGCACACAGTCTTGTTGCACAACCACAAACTCCCCATTTGCACAAGGTTGGATACCAAGCTAGCCATGTCCCGTTCCTTGTCCTCACTGATGTCATTGAAGGCCTCTTCCTCCACCCAGGCACCAAGGGTCCCCGAAAGGTGACAACAAGCCCCCTGGGACGCCTGCTGTGTTTGGTCTTCCACCTCCTCAAAGCCACCTTCCTCCTCTGACTCCTCTTCTTCAGACTCCTCTCTCTGCGTTTCCTCTGTCTGCGTTATTATTAGGTGTGTACTGTTAAGTAGTACTATTCCTATCGGTTTAATCCCTGTTAAGTCCACTATTAGGGGACGTGTATATGGCATTGATTTTTGGAACAGGGAGATGGAAAGAGATGCTTGGTCGGACCTCCTACTTCGAATTTGGGGCACTGCACGTGCAATGTAATGTGCCACCAGATAGGAGTGGTGTATTAAGTTGTACTATTTATTCCTATCAGTTTGATACCTGTTACGTCACCTATCAGGGGACGTGTATATGGCATGGATTTTTGGTAGCGGGAGATGGAAAAAGATGCTTGGTCGGCCCTACCACTTCAAATTTGGGGCACTGCGCGAGAAATCTAAGGTGCCACCAGATATGAGTGTCACTGTGCACTGGCAAAAGTTGGCAGAGTAGGCGCTGTAGGCCTCACACACACGCCTGTAGGCAGGCAACTGATATTCAATCTATTACAGTCAAAAAAGTGTTGTTTTATGTCACTGTACACTACGGTTGCACCAGATATGACGTATCACTGTGCACTGGTAAAAGTTGGCAGAGTAGATGCAATAAGCTTCACACACACACCTGTAGGCAGGCAATTGCTATTCAATCTATTACAGTCAAAAAAGTGTTGTTTTATTTCACTGAGCACAATATAAGCTATGAGCCTGACACAGGCAGGCAACTGAAATTAGATTACAGGAAAAAAATGGTTGTTTTCAATGTATGGTACACCACCAGGTATGAGTAGTCAAAATAAGCACAATATAAGCTGTTAGGTGTTAGCCTGTCACACACACACGCTGGCAGGCAGGCATATGCAATTAGATTACACAGAAAAAAAATATAAAATAAAATAAATGATGTTCTAGCCCTAAAATGGGTTGCTGTCCTTGCAGCAGATATCAGATGAGTCCTTCAGGTCTGTAATGGAAGCTAAATACACAGCCTGGCTATCTATTTCCCTATTAAATCTCCAGCAGCAACACTATCTGTCCTCTCACAACGAATGCAGCTTCAGAATGATTCTAAAATGTATGCTGTCCTTCAGATGGAAGGCTCTGGAAGGCAGTGTATGCTGCTGATTGGCTGGAATGTGTCTGCTGACTGTGAGGTGCATGGTCAAAAGTTTCCTCAATGATACAGTATAGGGGGCGAACCGAAAAGCGCATGTGTTCGCCTTCCGATGAGAACACGAACATGCCAAAATCGCCGCGAATAGTCCGCGGGCGAACTGTAAGCGACATCTCTACCTCTGATACCTCTGAACCACACACTATATCCGAAGAAGACATTTCAGTTACAATCAAAGTGAAAGACCCGTGACCCCAGGGTAAACTCATGGTCACAGAGTTTTTTATGGCTTCTAGAATATATTGTGACGTAGTATGCTCTCTCTACCTACTCAGGCTTCAAGAGCTTGATACTTCCACCTCATTGTGGTCCTGACATACAGCTACATCGGGTATGCCTACTACTACTACTACTGGCCCTTTGTAGTAAAGGTGGCAGCAGCATTGAACCAGTTCAACTACAAGATCAACTGGTCCCTTCTCAACCACAACTTATTTTGCTACTATTTTGCTGCATTTCGGTCCCCCAGCTGTCAGCATTGTCAGTCTCCGCTTCACCATTCTATGTTTTTTCTTAAGTCACACCTTCATCTCCTCAACCAAATCCGACTCCTACAGTCTCGCTTATCGAATCTCCATCTAAAACTTATACTACTAGGGACTGCCTGGCCAGACCCGTCCATTAATTAGGTACATCTCGAATCTGCAACATCTATAATACTTGAGGAGGCAATTTCTGCGCAGGTAGCCTGCTCCACATGCATTTTATAAGGCCCATGTCAAACCTATCTGCCCACAAGCCACTAACCTTAAATGACAATTAGCTATCAACCTCCTTCTTCTCACCAAGCTTCTTCAAGGCCACCCATCCTCACACTTAGTCTCCTACCTGCTCTCTGGCTTTACTCAGGGTTTTCAAAATGTGGTGCCAGCATTGCCTCAGACTTCCTATATATAGATACTCTTCTCACTGCAGTACAGGAGCCTCAAGTATTGAAATAACTCCTTGCATTAGAAGTCACCAAAGCATACCTACTCAGTCCCTTTTCTTTCCCACCAGTCCCAGTCTGGCGTATTAATCCTTTAGGGATAGCCACCTGCAAATATTCTCTCAAGAAACACTAAATAATCAACCTTTCAACACCTCATGGCCTCTACATCCCCAGCATAAACTCCATAATCCCAGATGAAAATTTACACTACTATACATTATGCTTGATTCGACCGTGCCATTACTTTTATGCTTTCTTTGGGTCCTCGATGCTGGCTTTCCAAAGCCAATATCAAAGATGCATTCAAACAGCTTCCCATTCCTCCAGACCTATGACATCGTCACAGCGTTAGATGGGAAAACAACTATTATTTTGACACCAGACTAACTTTCAGTTCCAAGAGCAGGCTGAAGATATTCCACCAATCTGCTGCGGCATTGTGTTGGATTTTCTTAAATAAACTTATATGTGAACACATCATCCACTACCTTCTATTCATTGAAGCTCCAAACAAGCTATGCTCTAATCTTCGCAAAGTAACTCAACTATTCAACCAGCTCAGAATACCTTACACTCAGGACCAAAATGAAAGGCCTTCACAAAAGCTTGGGTTCCTCTTCATTATTCTAAATACTGAGCGCATGGAATCAAAATTACCACAAAATAACTTAATTTGTTAACTTTCTTTCGCGACATCTCCACTGCTGGATCAAAATCCATCAAGGAACTTCAAAGCCTTCTAGGACAACTTAACATCGCCACAATAATCCTACCGGAAAGAAGACACTATATGAGCAATTCTCATGGACCTCTGTAAATCACAAAATCACCCTCAGTGACAAATGCCTCTGAGACTTGAAGCTATGGAAAACCATAATGTCTGTCTGTAATGGAAGATCATTCCTTCTTACTCAGCCTATAAATTAATCTCCAGAAGTGTTGGAATTTTGCATGCATCATTTCTTCAAAATTCTATGTGACCATCATAATTATTACATACCGTTGGCCTCATTATGCTGAACAAAATTCAACTTTACACTATGTCATTCCTCCACTCAGTGCCGCCAACACCTGGAAAGGAATATGGAGAAACCACCCTGTCAGATATATCACTTTCCTCATGATTAAGAAGCTTAAATCTTCAGACCCCTTGACTATGTCCATCCTCAGGGAAATAGCTTTCCATTCACTTCTATATACCCTTTTCATCCAATGATTCCTTATTCTCCTCATTTTGACCCACAGGATTTTAAATCCATCCCGCCACACTTCTCCAGCCTCAAACCAGAAGCGTTCCTGCCTCAAGTCAATCCATAGATCCACTACTCTCGTAGGCTTGTTGGACCATAGCTCCCAATACCAGACAGATCTGTGAATCAGTTTGGCATCTATTTAACTAATTTCTTGCTAACTACAAAATAACCTCTCCAATAACCCTTTCCGAGTTCTTGGCTTTCACCAGCCATTGCCATTACAATCTAAGACTTCACGTAACCAGTATTAAGACCTAACTCACAGGAGGGCAGTTTCACCTTTCTCAAATCCACTTAATCAGCGAGACCTGTATCTCTGCACCTCCTATCAAACTCTTTCTCAAGGGCCTGTCTAGACAAGCACACAAACCTAAAACATCTAGACTCCCTATAGCCAGAGATATATTTAAACATCTTATCACTTGTCTCACCCATAACCTTTTCATCGCCAAAACCTTGCTGACTATCTAAGCAGCTGCTTTTTTGGCCTTTTATGGCTTTCTTCGGCCTAGGGAATTCCCCATATCAACTTCACAGCCGTGATACAAAACAAAACTCAACATCACTTTTTCTGTGGACACTTGTTCCTTACTTCTCCGCTCCACCAAAATGAACAATTCACCTGCATCTATCACATATTACCCAACACATGATACCACTTGTGCAAATTCCATATTATATACTGTGATATCGTCCCACAAAAACAAACCTTTTCACCACCCACTCCTCAGTATCTCAAGCCAACCATTATCCACCTCCAATTTCATTCACTATATCACTATATCAGAAGCTTTTGCCAATTTCTGTCAATAAGCTTTCATAGTTTTTTGACCCTCCTAGCAGGCCATTATACAACAGGCCACACCGTAGCTATATTACATGTAATTGTAGGAGGGCCCACTCCCTTCTCCCCTTTATAAGCACAATCCACTTACTGTGCACAGGTTTTCCAGGCCCTCTGTCCTCCCTCCTCTCTCCCCACACCATCACTTAGCCCTTGGCCCTCTTAGCAGTTCAGGATAGGGTGTAGCAACAGGCCACACCCCAGCTACATAGGGGCCTAACCACAAATATATACATATATGTGTGTGTATGTGTGTTAGTGTATCTTACACACACATACACATATGTGTGTATATGTCCAGGTGTTACCTGAAAATTGTGGCAGGGGCCCTTTCCCACCTTTCATAAGCTCTTCCGGCCAGCTCTCTTCCTTGCACACCTTGGAGGGTGTTTCTTGGTGATTTCTTGTCTTTTGGCTTTACCAAACCTACATTTGCAGATTTTTGGCCATTATCTATTTCTATTCTTTGAAACATGAGAGGTACCTCAGATCTCTAACTGATTTCCCACCATTCTAGCTGTTGTATGGATGCCATCTAAGGGTAATGCTAAACACTCTGAGAATTTGTGAAAAACAAAACCTCCAAGGGGAAAATATTGTAGATTATTGTCAGGGACTGAGAAACAGAATTTCTCAAATTATCCCACTTGCTAAAGAACACATAGAACAAGCACAAAAGCATCAGAAAACGTACTAAAATCAGAAATTTCAAACAGGCTACGGGTTATTAGTACTCGTACGTATCGCTGACCATAATAAGAAATATATGCAATGGGAGTAGTGAACTACAAGATGAAGAAGCCTGAAAGATGCAGTAGGAATAGATCTATCATGTGAATTTGGTAAAAGCCTTGCATGAGAAAGAGGCTGAGGTAGAGGTAGTATGCTATCTCACTGGAAGGAACACTACCTGAGGTACAAATACAATAAAATAATTATCACTATAGCAGAGGAAAGAAGTATTGCAATTGATTTATCGCAATAGAGATGTATTCTTTGTAAACGTAAACCCCAGTTGGACAGATATAGTCTACCATGAAATTGTCACTAAAGCCGGAGTAATTGTAAGAAACATGCAACATATCTGAGGCAAAGAAGGACAAAATAAGTACAGAAGTCGAAAACATGCTTGGCCTAAGGTTTATTGAAGAGTCTAGCAGTGAATGGTGAAGCCAAATCTGACAACTCCCTTATGCAGTGATTTACGTAAACTGAGTGAAGTGTTCCAATTCAACACATATCCCATCCCAAGAGTGGATAAATTAATAGACAGGTTGGGAACTGCCACATTCTTATCTACATTAGAACTAACAGAAGATTGTTGGCAGTCAGCAAGAGAAAAAACTGCATTCTGTACTCCTGATGGCCTGATCCAAAATAAAGTTTTACCATTTGGCCATCATGGAGTCCCAGTAATGTTGCAATGGCTCTTTGACTCCTACTATCACACTCTGAATATGCAGCTGCTTATTTAGACAACATAGTGATTCAAGCCACAATTGTGACTCTCACTTGGTTAAAGCTGAAATTGTTTTAGAAACACTGAGAACAGCTCTGACAGCTAACCAAGCCAAGTGTGCACTAAGTATTTGAGATACACAGTAGGAAGAGCACTGGTCAAACTCTGGTTGAGTAATGTGGACACTAAACAAACTGGCCAACCTCTTTGAGGAAGAAACAGGTGTGCACATTTCTAGGGATAGTTGTGTACTATCAAAGATTTATACCAAATTTTGCAATCACACAATCACAGACCCCATGTAATGTATTTAACCAAGCAAAGGGTTCCAGAAACTGTGAGATGGAATCGCCATGCTGAAATGGCTTTTCAGGACCTAAAGATAGTGCTGTGTCAGAGACCAATATTACTAGGTGTGAACATCTAGGAGGAGGACTTATTTGGGAGAGGAGAGTGGCATAAGGTTCATAGTGCACTGATGTTGTCGATAGCCTCCTACTGATTTGTATCACTATCATATGAGATATCATGGGACTGGGTACTGACACCCTATACACTGATAAGTTGTTAAATTACCAATTTTTGGGTAATTTATGTTTTGTATTGTCCCAAATTATTTACAGGGCCTCATGATTACATTTTTGTGTTATTCTTTTGTACAAAATACACAGATGTATGCAATTTTGGGCAACAATATCAAGCATAAATGTCAATCTGAATAAATGTATCTTTGTAAATGGTAGTGCAGCTCACTGAAATGCCCAGTGCAATGTGATGTAAGACATGTCAGTGAAATGGAGTATGTGTATTGTTAACATGAATGATGATTGCATACATTGAGTTGCATGTACTGCAATCCCATACTCACTTTGGGTTTCAGGTCTTTCGGTATTCAGTGCCTCTGAGAAGCAGATGACACCAGTTATGGTCACTGTAATCATAAGCATCGCTTCCCACTTGTTCCACAGCATCACTACTGGGTGACCACTACGTGCTGCTCTCCTGCTATTAGCTTCCTTATCCATTTTCTTTCGGATTGTGGCCCAGCAGACCAGGTATTAGTATTTAGTGGATTTTATGTTCGTCTTATATACTACTCGGAGTTCACCTCCTGGGCCACTGGTCTTAATTGTTTGCCCTCTGTACTGCTCATATTGCACACCTTGCATGTATGACGTGAAACCTGACATCAACAGTGTATCTAGGTGGCCTTTATTTCAGATTTTCCCAGCCCTGCCCAACTGCCACAGGATGATGCCCTGCAGAAGTAATGGACCTTTCCTGTTTCATCCCCACCAGCATTGGCATGCAATGATCACTGGGTGGTACAGCACCAAGACTTTATTCAATAGGGTTTGGGTTAGGGTTAGGATTAGGCTTAGTTTTAGGGTAAAAACTGGAAAAGATGTGCTTCTGCTCAGGTGGATGGTATGAGGTCCAGTGTCACTGGCTGAGCCCCTACAGAAGTCCCTGCTTCAGTTCTGGTGGTCAATGGAAGACTTTGTCCCAGCAGCAATTCAGCAGTATGCTGCTGAAACACAATCTGCGATTGGCTAGTACATCTAATACTATGGAAATATTATATGTATAAGCTACATGGGACCAACCTTTGCAGGGACTGTTTGGAAGATGTCCATGAGAAAAAACAGAGCTTGTCAATGATTAATATTAAAAACAGGAAACATTCCATGTCCCTTTAACGTGAGTGGAGTTGCTATGGAAGACTGCTGTGTTTTTAGGCTCTGACTAATACTCGATAGTCCATGCTCATAGCCACTTATACAAGCTGGGCACGTAGTGCATGCAAGAGCAACCAATTAATGACCAATTCCCCTGTCTATGTAAAGTAAAAATAACATGAGTTTCCATGTGAGTGACATATAATAGCACCACAAACCTGGTTGTAAAAATGCTTGCTGGCTGAAGTAGCTTAGTGAGAATTTTTACACGAGAAATGTAATCCATGTTTTAGATAGTTTTAAATGTTGTGTCAGATTTTAGTATATATTGTCTTCAACATGTTTACTGAATTGAAAGTAATTGCAATAATGTACTCTAATTGCCACCTCATAGTTCACCGCATTCTGCAACTCCCAAATGAGCGCTAAAAAAGAAATAATCAAGAAAAGGATTTGGTTTCTCTTAACTAATAGCTTGGAAAGATTAAACAATTACCTATTACAGAAATTAAAAGTTTTTGTAGTTTGATTTAAACACAAGATCACTGGGGAGGAGGCTAATGAGATTATATACAAAAAATAAGTTTATATATTATTATCCTTTATATGTAATGCGTAACATATTGCGTAGTGCTATAGAAGGGTTAGGTCAAAGGCAAAAAAAAAATATTAATGCAAAAGAATGGAGAGCTCTGTCTTTGATCTTAAAATCATATGAACACTAGCTACTTGCCGGTCAAAAATGACAGGAATCAAATTTTAGGTTTGGGAATACTGTACATCCGGTGCTCATCGCGAGCAGCGCGCTGAGCACCTTTGGCGCTCATTTAGGGCCTCTCCCTCCGTCTACTGTACTGGCGTCACCTTGTCAACCCACAACTTTAGTGCTTTGCAATGATCACCTTCGGAACTCATCACGAGCCCTGCAATGAGCGCCTTTGGCGCTCATTGCAAGCCTCTCCCTCCGTCTACTTTACGGGCAGTGCTCATCACGAGCCGCATGAGTGGCTTCGCCGCACATTGCAGGCCTTGTCAACCCACAACTTTTGTGCTTCGCAATGATTATCTTCGGCACTCCTCATGAACACCGCAATGAGTGCCTTTGGTGCTCATTGCAGGCCTCATTAACCTTCAACTTTTGTGCTTAGGAATGCCATGTGTCTCTTTCCACCATCTCCCCCCTGACCCTTCCCTGTGTCTTTTTCCTCTGTGTGTCTGCTGAATGTTTGTGTGATGCGCACCCACTGCCGTTTGGTTTTATGTTCAAAGTCCTGCGTGCCTGGCGTTATTTGGCCTCGTTTTGAACCTGTTTCAGAATTTTTACATTTTTTCCTGCCGCTCTTTTTTTCCTTGCTTAGCCAATTTTCAACCAACGAAAAACACTAAATATGGCTTAAATTCGCTTGCAACCTCATTCCCAGGCTTCCTGGCTGTCCTCCTGTGCTGTGTGTGTTATTATTTATTTTTTATCATTTTGTTGTTTTTTGGTGCTAAATGTTTTTGCGGCTCTCACAGCCATCGGCATGAGCGCCTACTGTGCTCATGTCTATGCTGTTTTAAAGTCCTGTGTGCCTTTCGATGAGAGCCTGCAACCAACATCGTAAACGTCACCAACATTCATAAGATCGACAACTATATATACTGTATGATAGTGCTTTTTCCCAAAGCACCTTACAAGATATAGAACTTTAAAACATACAATCTAAAGGGTTTAGGTGTTATACAGGAGGGTGATTTATGCAAGATGGCAGTAAGTAAGGCAATAGGCTGAAGCAAGTGGAGGTGGTTCTGTGTTGCACTGTAGTAGAGTGGCTGACAGGGAGGTGCTGCAGACATTGAACTTTGAGTATGGAAGATAAATTTAATAGAAGCATTCATTACGGAATAGAGCCTGGACAGGTTCTGCCTGTGATTATGGGAGTAAGAGTGTTAAGGGTGAAAGTCATATTTTACTGTGAGGTGGCAACTGGTTGTACTACAATGCACAGTTGTTGTGGGTCATGTGCTTGCAGATTTCTGTTGGTTCTGGACAAAGGGATTGAAGAAGGGATGTGAGTAGAAGGTATGGTGAGGTTGCAGTTTAGAAGGTGGTGGTCAGGTAGAGGGAGTGGAATGATGACTAGAAATGGAGTGGAATGATGACTCTGCAGACATTTCTGCAGAGATTAGTACAAATAAGGTGAAGAGTCAGTGGCAATTTAAACATTGCCAAGAATGTGTGAAGGTATGTATAAGAAGAGAAAATGAAAGAGCAGAGTGGCAAAATGATCCAGAAATTGAGAGGGTTGTACAGGCAAAGAATAGATCACAGCAACTCACATAAAGATGAATGAGAAGAAGTGGAGAGTGTGAACTTCAAAAGATTAGAATTGGAGGGAAGAAACCAAGGATATCATGTGAGATGTGCAGCAAGAAGAAAGTAATACCCTCACACCTCAACCTTGCTTGTTACCAGGTCTAGGCCTGTAAATGTCGGGAAATCCACTATATGGGGGTTCTGCAGAGGAGGCATTGTCTGATGGAGTGTGCCTAGTTTCAGTGATAGACAATAGATTAAGGGAATTGGAAATACATAGGTCATGAAAGAAGTTTAGTTTATTGGGAATGGAACATGAATTCTCCTGGGTTAGGGGATACAATATAGACGGAGTGAGAGTTAGAGGAGATTGGATTGGGACTTACAGAACATATACAAAATGGTACATGTTTCTGTGTACCTAGGTATTAAAGGGAAATGCTATACAGGGAGTGCAGAATTATTAGGCAAATGAGTATTTTGACCACATCATCCTCTTTATGCATGTTGTCTTACTCCAAGCTGTATAGGCTCGAAAGCCTACTACCAATTAAGCATATTAGGTGATGTGCATCTCTGTAATGAGAAGGGGTGTGGTCTAATGACATAAACACCCTATATCAGGTGTGCATAATTATTAGGCAACTTTCTTTCCTTTGGCAAAATGGGTCAAAAGAAGGACTTGACAGGCTCAGAAAAGTCAAAAATAGTGAGATATCTTGCAGAGGGATGCAGCACTCTTAAAATTGCAAAGCTTCTGAAGTGTGATCATCGAACAATCAAGCGTTTCATTCAAAATAGTCAACAGGGTCGCAAGAAGCGTGTGGAAAAACCAAGGCGCAAAATAACTGCCCATGAACTGAGAAAAGTCAAGCGTGCAGCTGCCACGATGCCACTTGCCACCAGTTTGGCCATATTTCAGAGCTGCAACATCACTGGAGTGCCGAAAAGCACAAGGTGTGCAATACTCAGAGACATGGCCAAGGTTAGAAAGGCTGAAAGACGACCACCACTGAACAAGACACACAAGCTGAAACGTCAAGACTGGGCCAAGAAATATCTCAAGACTGATTTTTCTAAGGTTTTATGGACTGATGAAATGAGAGTGAGTCTTGATGGGCCAGATGGATGGGCCTGTGGCTGGATTGGTAAAGGGCAGAGAGCTCCAGTCCGACTCAACGCCAGCAAGGTGGAGGTGGAGTACTGGTTTGGGCTGGTATCATCAAAGATGAGCTTGTGGGGCCTTTTCGGGTTGAGGATGGAGTCAAGCTCAACTGCCAGTCCTACTGCCAGTTCCTGTAAGACACCTTCTTCAAGCAGTGGTACAGGAAGAAGTCTGCATCCTTCAAGAAAAACATGATTTTCATGCAGGACAATGCTCCATCACACGCGTCCAAGTACTCCACAGCGTGGCTGGCAAGAAAGGGTATAAAAGAAGAAAATCTAATGACATGGCCTCCTTGTTCACTTGATCTGTACCCCATTGAGAACCTGTGGTCCATCATCAAATGTGAGATTTACAAGGAGGGAAAACAGTACACCTCTCTGAACAGTGTCTGGGAGGCTGTGGTTGCTGCTGCACGCAATGTTGATGGTGAACAGATCAAAACACTGACAGAATCCATGGATGGCAGGCTTTTGAGTGTCCTTGCAAAGAAAGGTGGCTATATTGGTCACTGATTTGTTTTTGTTTTGTTTTTGAATGTCAGAAATGTATATTTGTGAATGTTGAGATGTTATATTGGTTTCACTGGTAAAAATAAATAATTGAAATGGGCATATATTTGTTTTTTGTTAAGTTGCCTAATAATTATGCACAGTAATAGTCACCTGCACACACAGATATCCCCCTAAAATAGCTAAAACTAAAAACAAACTAAAAACTACTTCCAAAAATATTCAGCTTTGATATTAATGAGTTTCTTGGGTTCATTGAGAACATGGTTGTTGTTCAATAATAAAATTAATCCTCAAAAATACAACTTGCCTAATAATTCTGCACTCCCTGTATATTTTGAGTATCTATTTCAGGTGGAAAGGTTTGGAATATAAGCATGCAACTATATGAAGTGTGATCAATGAAATGTATGCAGTCCATGAGAGTGATCCTTGCACTTTTAACTACTAAATGAGCTGCTGCTAAAGTCTCTAAGAAAGTGAAGATGGTTATCTTTGCAGATGCTGCTAGGAATTGAGCACTGTTAGCTAGGTGGTTGTCCACAAGTACTCCCACATCCCTTTCTGATACCCCTAGATTTGATCCATTAAGATTATAAATTGCATAGTGATTTTTCCTTCCCAAATTCAACCTTAACTTTTCATTTATTCATATTAAATTTCATCTGCCATTTGGATGCCCATTTCTAACTTATGCAAATCCCTTTGGAGGGAAAGTGCATACAATTTAGTGTCATCGTCAAATCTGGACACAATACTTTCCAGTCCTAATTCTAAGTCATTAATAAATATGTTAAAAACCAAATACTGAGCCTTGAGCAATCCTACTTATCACCTTAGCCCAATCTGAGTATGTTCCATTTACAAAACTCCTTTGCTTTCTGTCTTTTAACCAGCTCTCAATCCATGAGCACATATTTACTGCAATTCCTGTATCCCTTGGTTTGCACAATAGTCTTCCATGTGGCACTGTATCAAAAGCATTAAAAAAATCAAAAAAGACTACATCTACTGAGTTGCCTTTAACCAAGTTCCTACTTATCTCCTCAGAGAAAATAATTAAATTTGTTTGACTTGACCTATCCCTCATAAATCTGTGTTAACTCCTACTTATAATCTTGTTCACATAGACATATTCTTGTATACTATACCTTATTATCTCTTCTAAAAGCGTTCCTACTATAGAATTAAGGCTTACAGGTCTATAATACCCTGGAGTTGCTCTTGCTCCATTTTTAAATATAGGCATCACATCTGCTTTTCTCCAGTCATCTGGTAGAGACCCTGTGTTGAGTGAATCTTGAAAATGTATGCACCCTCTTATATTGCAAAATACTCTCCCAATTGCCCTCTTCGTTCTACTAACAACCTTTTTCTATTCACCTCTTTTATCACCTCCTCTCATTCCCATCTCCAGGACTTTTCTCCTGTTGCCTCTATTTTTTTGATCTCCTTAACTCACTCCACTAGACTATGCTCCTGCCTCAAAAACTAAAAAAACTCACTAAAAACGCATCTGTTTAAAGAAGCTTATTACATTTAGCCTTAATATGCACAATTCATCTTTCACCCTCCTTTATCACACTCAAACCCTTTACACTGTAAGTTTGCGACTTTTCAATTGTGTATGGTGCTTTAGGGAAAGCACTGTGCATGTTGGATGTTAAGCTCAATAACAAGGCCTTCCATTTGTGCAGTGTGTTAAATCTGTCTTGATTTGTACTTAACCCCTGTATATTGATGCAGAATAATGATTAACAAAAATGTACTAAAAGTAAATATGAAGTGGCACTAGTGAGGGTATGTGATTGATAGCAAATACCAAGTGTGAAGAGATAAATCTCAGTATAAAATATGACAAAATCTCAACATTTCACAATAAATACAAGTGCAAGTTCCAATGTTCAACAAGTTCTCTGTAAATCAAACAGTCAGTTATGGTACCTTATCTCAATATTTTATAAATACCTGATAGTAGATACAAGTATTAGTAAAAAGTATCAGAGGAAATTTTCCAAAGTCCGAGATCCTTGTATGCAAAACAGTCACTTTCGTTACCTTAAGTCTCTGGGTCCTATATGGCAATTCAATACTGCCCCTAGAAATGTTGTCCCAATCTCTTGTGATTTGTATGAATCTTGATAGGATCAATATCCTCTATCTCCTGATGTTGTAGATGACCTTGATAGGCATTGGGCAGCTTCTTCATGAAGTGCTTGGTCACTCAAGCGCTTAAATATGGAACAAGAAAAAAGGAATGTGGGAAAAAGAGCATTTCCATTTCCTAGTGCAGATCAATACAATGTTTTGTTATCATACTATACCTTCCAATAATTGTGTTGTGTTGGTGGTGTGCTTTTCCTCCAATCCCTTTTTTCTTGGTTAATAGAAAAAGCAAGAGAATGACAGAAAAAAAACATTAACTTTTTCTTCATAGACTATTCTAAAACCTCTGACTGTGTGGATCACAACAAAATGTGGCAAATTCTTAAAGAGATGGAAGTACCAGATCATCTCAAGTGCTTCCTGAAGAATCTGTGTGGGGACCAAGAGGTCAGAACCGAACATGGGACAACAGTATGGTTGAAAAGGTGTGTGATAAGAGTACTACTACAGGTTTTGGGTACAGCGTCTTTTTAGTTTATCACCCTCCTGGGGATGGGAATAAATTTGTTCAAGAAATCAAAGACCTTGTTGCAAGTTTAGTTCTGGAAAACCCCAGGTGGCTTATATTGGGAGATTTCTATGCTTGGGATGATTATAACCTGTCACAATTTGGACAAGATCTCATCTGCACAATGGACAGCCTAGGCATCAAGCAGGTAATTCAAGATTCATATATAATTTAATGTTATTCAATTTTCACAACAATAGACTCTGTCATTTGGTCTAACCATCATTTAATAAGTTTTGCAATTGCAGCATAAGTCCTCTCCTGTGCAGATGACTTGATACTGTCCATTAAGAGGATTGTCGTCCCATGGTCTCAGGAAGAAACTTGATTTCTCTAATGTAATCAGTGTCTTTCATGATCCTTGTGCACTTGTCCACTATTATAATTAAGCAGGTGAATGCTCCAGTGGACATCATTGTCCCTTCTTCTTACAGCCCCACACTTTGCACAAGTAACTACCCCCCCCCCAGTTTATTATTACAGCCAATAAATTAGAATTTTTGATAAGCTATGCAAGCTAACTTGTCTATAACCCAATATAACAATGTCCTAATAGCAATGCACTAAGGGACTTATTTTATTGCCCAAATCATATATTTATACATACTTAAAAACACTCTCATAATTGCTACATATTGCATTAGTTAATGACAATCTGATTACGAGTTATCCGCCCACAATCACTACCCGCCCAAAGATTCAAATTTGGGCTTAAAACTCCACTGATTTTAGCACAGCTCGAACATTACAAGCGCTACATAATTAAAGTTACACAAAATCAATATTCTATTAGATCCGTAGGTCTAGCTCACAAATTAAGTCTGACCCGCAACTGAAAAAGTATCAAATTTATGTCAAAAATATTACGAGTAATAAATAGGACTCGCATGGGCTTTTCCAAACACTTATTAGAGCTGCTATTAAACACACAATAATGTACTTTAAAAGCACAGGAAATAGGACTCACAAGGACTTATTAGAGCTGCTGCAGCAATTAAACACCCAGCCCTCTCTTTATTTTTTCTTCCCCCTCCTAAGAACTTTAAGTCCCTTCTGGGGAAAAAGCTCAATATAAATATTATTATTATTATTATTATTATTATTATTATTGTTAATAAATGAAAGGCTCTATTTTTTTGTTATACTTTTTAAAAACATTTTGCTCATTATTAAGTGTACATATACACTAACTTAAAGTTACAATATGTGCAAGTAATTTTGGTGCATGACATTGAAGCCAATTACAATAGTTAGAATGCAAAACTCATTTGTGTAACTGATTTCTTACAATTAAAAGTTTCAAATAATTAACCAAACATTTTTTGTACAGTATAATGTAAGGAATGTAATTATAGTATTAATAAGTGACACTACAAGACTCTAATGCATCTCTCTTTAGGTTGTAATTGAAGGGGATTAGAGATTAGAATAAATGTCTACTTTCTACTTTATACCTATACTTTTAAAAGCACTAAATGATTTGTATCCTGCTGTTATAAAAGGTTTAGTCATAGCATTATATTTATCAGAATTTTTCATGGCAGATTTATGTTGTGAAATGTGATCTGGTAAGTGCAACCCACATAATAACAGGAGTCTATGCACAGATATTCTACTGCTACTTTGTGTTTATTAATATACATATGTCCTTTTATTTTCTTTCCCCACTGAAAGTGGATCACATGCAATAGTTGTCAAACTACAATATGTTGTCACGCTTTACGAATTAGGCCCTCATCGCTTGCGAGCCTTGTGAAGCAAGGCGAGCCGTTAACACGGAGCACTTAGGCGATGAGTGTAGCGAGGCGAGCTGTTAAGGCACAAAAACTCGCTGCACAGAGGCAATGAGCGCCAAAGGCACTCATTGCCTGCTCGCCTCGTGAGCGAGGTGAGCAGTGAAGGCAATGAAACTTGGCCACCAAACACTTAGTAAACGTGGGATCGCCTTAGTCTCCAAGCACTTCACAAATGAGGGACTTAGAAGCAAAAAAAATTACAAGTCGCAGGACATTGAATAAAATATACGATATAGGAAAAATAATGGCAGGACCGCGAAAATCCAAAAAACACAACCCCCCGCCCCCAAAAAATACAACCATCACACACAGCATGGGCAGCATGGGGGTACAGTCAGGACATCTGGAAGTGAGGTAAAACGCAAATTTAAGGCGATTTGGATGACTTTTGCCATTCGAAAATCACCTAAGCAAAAAAAAAATGTCCGCCCCAAAAAAATGAAAACGAAGCTACTTAACCCCGGATGGCGCAAAACACTGCCAAACGCATAGCACTTTCACACAGGAATGTACGAACTACAAAATACACTATTACAAATAACGGAAACTGCTTGCGAGCCACGTAACACATTTAGTTACACAACTAAATCAACGGCTTACCCTCGCACACGCAGCCTATTTCTGATGCACAGTTGGGACATTCATTACACTTTATTATCAGGGCACCAACACTCAAACTGTACATTGTATGCTGCCAGAAATACAAACAGATTGTTAGCTCTACAGGCTATTGATTGCTGGATATATTAATTACAAATAGGTAAAGTATATTAATTTATTCAAGAACTAATTCATTAATTTTTAGTTAACTAAATACACATAAATATATATCTCTCTTTCTGATGAGTGACGAAGGTGCTCAGAGGAGCAAAAACCTTGACATTCTGTGTCATACAGCATTCCCATGGTTTCAAATTTTATTGCCACGTCATTTTTGACGGGCAAGTCGCTAGTCATTAAATAAGAGAGCATTGTTACAATTAATTACCTCGGAAGTATTTATATTGAAATTGTCTTCATTACTATTAACAACTGTCATTATTATATTTATTATTATCATTTTATATAAATCATTAGAAAATGTATGCACAATTAACTATTAAAAGGTATTTAATGAGATCATGTTTTTAATCTGAAGCAAATTGTACTGACTGATATTGGAAATTAATTTAAATGCTTTTTCTGTAACATTATTTGAACCAACATGTATCCTATGAATGCATTCAGTTAAATCTTGACAACTAATTTATTTTATTTCTTTTTACATTGATATTAAAATCAATTAATACAAAGGTTAAAAGTAGTGGTCATTCATCTTTTCTTTAAAAAAAATATTTCTGTTATTATCTCCAAGTTTCCTTTTTTCAGTACATTTTGATAGTTGTGAAATATTCATAGTGAACAGTAGTATAAGCTAAAAAAGTTGCTGAACTATTAACCAAACAGAACAGTTCAACAAGTATTTAACAGCAGAATTTATGTGTAAGCATATAAAATTCATTATATATTTTGTAAATTTTCACAAACTGACAACTGATAGATAACTCTGGTAAAAAGACACAGGGAGGGGGATTAGACACAGGGGAAGGAGGAGGGGGAAAAGAGAAACAGGGAGGGGGAAGAGACACATGGGAGAGGGGCAGAGATACAGGGGGAGACACATGGGAGGGGGGGATAGACACACAGGGGAGGGGGAAGAACAAGGGGAGGGGGGAAGACACATGGGCAGGAGGAGGGGGGAAGAGGCAGAGGGGATGGGGGAGAGACACAGGACAGAGACACGGGGAGGGGGGAAGAGATACAGGGGAGAGAATGGGGTGGAAGAGACACAGAGAGGGAGAGAGGGGAAAAGATACAGGACAGGGATAGTGGGAAACAGACATAGGGAAGGGGGATGAAAGAGACACAGGGGAGGGGGATGAAAGAGACACATGGGAGGGGATGAAAGAGACACAGGGGAGGGAAAGGGGGGGAAGAGATACAGGGGAAGGGTGGTGGGTGATACAAAGATATATTTATTTATCCCATCATTTATGATGGGCAAATGACTAGTATATTATAATGATAAAAGAAATTAAAATACAAGCAATATAAAAAAATACACATAAGAATAAATAAATAAAAAATATAAATTGGATGCATTTCGCTGCACCTTCTAGCAGCTTTCTCAATGATAAAGAGCAAAAACAAGCAAACACACAGCTACTACATCACTTATAGGGATTTTCGCCAAAAAAAAATACCCCAGATCGCTAGTGCACAGTGGTCTCATAGGGAGTAGCTGCAATAGGTGGAGATATCTTAATCCCCCCCCCCCCCAGCATTCATTTCATTATCATTTATCCCCATTCTCTGCCATTAGGAGGGGTTTATAGAGCTGGATTGATAGTTCATATATACATGACAAATTTAGAAAGCCCACAGAGATTAGCCTTGGAAATATTTGCAAGTGAAACATTCCAGAACAGATAGTATGCTTAACTTATGAAGATACTCTCCTGGGGTGTTTGAGTAAGGGCTTTATCAGGTTTTACTAAAGGCATTGATGGAGCTCTATAAAAAAATTAAATTATTGACTTAGACTCAAATTAAATAAGTTTAAATGGTTTGAATCTGTAAAGTTTTCTGTAGAACCAAAGGGTCACCTTAAAAAAACATCTAAAGCATGTGTAAATTTGTAACTATTATAAAAAAAACATATCTGTGGTATTTTTGTTCTGTATGGTTTTCTGAATGACAAAAAAATTGTATAGGTTTTAATGTTAGGTTCCAGGGGGTCCATAGGGACCAGAGCACAAAGGACACCTGTCCATGGATATAAGTGTCAAGGTTTGCCGTTTGGTAGACAGTGGCACCTAATGGCTTGGGGCAAATTGATTCTTTCATGCAGAACCAGAATCAATAGGAGCTGGAGTCTCAATTTTTCAAGGCTCCACAGCAAGAGTAATTGGTACTAGGAGGAGAAACATGACCAGTGGAGGGACTAATGACTTTTCCACCATGTCTAGCAGTTAGTGGGGCCTTTTTCACCCTCACAAATTACTATACATGGCGTTTTCCCAGCCGAGTAGGGCAGGTTCTGAGGAAATGTCCTTTGGTTCTACAGTAAAGACACAGGCCTTCAGCCCTTCTACTTCTGCCGATTTGCATAGGTTCCTCAGTAACTATGGAAGTAATAGCAGAAGGTGCTAATTTCAAGGTTAAGAGTTTGGACCGAGAAGTTTTCTCTTGTAGGTAACCAAGGAGACCAAACTTTCCAATGTCTGGTACATCATAATTAGTGAGTTTATTTTTTATGGTCTTGAAAAGTCAGGTAGACTGTCAATAAAACCTCATTATTCCAGCCAAACTCAGTAACTCATTGGTATCCTGTCACACAGTTTGCCTCCTGCTGGAGATGTACCAATGCATTAGCAGAGGTATAGACAGTGATGTCAAAATACATCTTAAATTCAGACACAAACATTTGGGAGTGGTGTTGGGGGCCAATGCTTCATCTGAAACAAAAATATTACATATGCTACACATGTGCAATGAAAGGTGAAAAGTACTGGCTCGAGTTCCCTTTGTATTGAACATTGTTGAATGAAACTTTGTCAGGCAGTTGGATCACTAGAGAAGCATTGTGGAGAAGGTAGATCGGGGCTGTGAGACGCTTTGGGAGGAATTATAGGTAACTGTGATGATGCCACTTGTACTGAAGCTGCATCAGATGGACGGGCAGCATCTGTATGGAGCAGGAACTGTAGCCAAACAGCAAATAGACACAGGAGCAACCAGAAGTACTCCCAGTCACAGGAACCTGTAACAGGCACTGAGAGGTGGCCAGAGCAGCAATGAATCGATAAATAGTCCCAGATGAGGTGTGATTGACTCAGAAAAAACAGGGTCAAAAGATAGGAAAGGTACATCTGACTTATTTGTCTCTAGAACACGCTGTGACACGAGACTGCCGTACATGTCATACTTGTGCTAAGCCATGACATCTGCATGAGGAGACGTAGACCCTGACAAGCAAGAATTGTTCCTGCCTGTATGGGTGGTTGAAGGTACCCGGAGGCTTTTTATAAATTACTAGCACAAGGAGAGCCTCCCAAGAAAACTTCTGAGAGCCCATATATTATTCCAGGAGTCATGTGATGGCACTCAAATTTAAGGTTATGGGAGTCATGGAGTGTACACCTCATTCGCACAGTTTGCATTTTCTTTGTCATAAATTATGTCGTCTGAGAAAATCATTATGAGGCTTCTAATATTAAGTTGGCACATTCTGCTCTGCAGAATATATACATAAATAGAAGTCTAAATTTCTTAAAATGTGTACTGTTCTTCTGGCTCCTAAATATTTTTCCAAAGTATATAGAATATCTAGGCATTTTTACAGGAAATACTTTAAAAACTAGTAGATATGCAGCTGTATTTCATTAGTTAAAGAAAACTGGACTGACAGTATATTTCATAGGCTCCATCTCAGAGGAGGGGAGCTTAATAAGCACATTGGAAGGACGAGATATGGCATATAGAAAGCTAGGAGATTTAGGTAGCAGAAAAAAGAATTGGGTATTTAAATCAAATTGCATAAAGAAATTCTGCAGATAGCAGACACTGCAAATAACAGAGGCTGTCCATGTAAGACAATGAATGTAAACAATGAAAGAAGCAAAAAGGATGTTTTTTATAGGTATTATACAGACTACAAAATTACAATAAAACTTCCTCAAAATATTCATGCAAAACATGATTTACAATGTTATTACTGTGAACAGTATCCAGAGTCATCTGTTTAGAAAAGTTGAACAGCAATTCGGAGCAGTATTCACAATAAAATATAAATTAGACGGATTTCACATATGAATCATTTTAAAAACAAAGCTTCTTCGCATGGCACTGCAGTGTCCCAATGATCAACACTGCAATTAAGCAAACAGACAGCAAGGAACTCTTACTTATTATAGGTAATTTCCAAGGATATTCAGAGCTATAGGAGATAATGTTCATAGATATGGCAAAAATACAGCATGAAGATATAAGATCAGACAGGTAAATAACTCTACACATACATGACAAGATGCTGAGGTTGCTCTAGGACTTTATTCAGTACTATAACTGTAATACATTTCAGATTGTATTAGTAAGTAATATAATTGCATATACTTCACGACACCTCCTATTATTTCAACAAAATAAATCATTGATGTTAAAGAAATGTATTAATTTCAACTAGCTTTTAAAAAAATACAGTTGTAAGTATATGTTATGTGTACCGTTTTATCTTTGAAAAAGTAATGCTTACATTATCTTTGGTGCAACTTTAACAAATCAAATATTAATAAAATATTTTTCACTTGCTCTACTGACTCTTTTATAGAGGAACGCAAAACTATATACAACTAGCATCTTGCCCATCAAAAATGACGGCAATACAATTTTAAGCCTGGCAATGATGTTGGCCACACAATCTGAGCACCTTTAGAGCTCATTGCGAGCCTCTCCCTCGTCTACTTTATGGGCATCACGATGAGCGCCTCAAAAATGATGCCAATACATATTGAAGTCTGGCAATGGTGTTTGCCACACATTGTGAGCCCCCCCCCCTTACCTGCCTGCCTTGGTGCTCATAGCGATCCAGCCTCTACCTTATCGGACTCGCAATGGTGCTCATTGCAAGCCTCTCCCACTCTACTTCCTCCCAGTGTCTCTTAACCCCCCTCCCCCTGTGTCTCTTCTCCCCCTCCCCCTGTGTCTCTTCCCGCCCCTTCCCTGTCTCTTTTCTCTTCCCCCCTCCTCTCACTGCCCTGTGTCTCCTCCCTCTCCATACCCTCCTCTGTGTCTCTCCCCCTCCTCTCCCTCCTCTGTGTCCCCCTCCCCCTCCCTACCTCCCTTGTGTCTCTTCCCCCCTCCTCTCACTACTTAAGGTTGATGGCCCTATATGTATGGTTTAGCTGTGAATTATTTGGGAGAGATATAGTTGGGCAGGGCCTAAGACTATTGGTAGCAGGTTTCTTGTGAGCAGAGGTCCACATCCTCTAGCCCACACCTCCCTTCCTGCCTTCTTGCTGGAGGGGTGTTTCTTCCTGGGGTCCCAGCTATCTTCCCTGCTGACCTGGCTCTCTGGCTGATCTTCTGGTGCACAATTTCAGCCCTCCAGGAGTTTGCTGCCCCAAACCCTCCCTGCGATGTTTGCATCACCCTCTCTACCTGTGCTGCTGCATAGGCTCCGGCTGGGTTACACAGCCTTCGTTCTTGGGCGGCATCTCTCTCCTGCTGGGCTCTGGTGCGGCAATGCTGCCCTGTCTCAGATGTCTTCAATCCACAGCCTAGCAGGTGAAGAGGTGTAGGTCCCCCAGTGGGAACCGCAGAGTCCCAGATCCAAGATGGTGGCCCCTGGGGATAGTCGGTGAAGGGAGGCCTCAGGCCCAGATGTCCTCTGTATTCTTGGGGGATGGCTCCGCTTCCACCGCCCCCCCCCGCACACCAGATTGTAGTAGGTCTAGGTGTTAAGGTGAACGCTTGGGGCTTCAGCAAACAGCCCTGGGGCAATGCGCATGCGTGGCTCACGCTGCTCAATGTGCATGCACGCGCCCCAGACACAATGTGCATGCGCGGCTAATGACACGCAATGTGCATGCGCAGTGGTGATGTGATCAATCGTAGTTGTCAAACTGCAATTTGTAGCAAGCGTGACGATGAATCACAGTCTGACAATTATAATATATGATGCATACCAGTGGTACTAGGTACTGTCCTTATTGGACAGTACTAGAGGCCCTAGGTACTGTCCAACAAGGACAGTACGTAGGGCAGCATATTTTCAGGGAGCACCAGAGTACCTATATTTGTAGATGCACAATAAAAGAATACTGTTTGCAGATGCACAGAAATGTCTAGATGCAAACTATTATTGTTATCAAAATGTCAAAATCTTTCCTATTTAGATCTTCATTGTATTCCTGCCACCTCTTCTTTGTCTGATCTGCTTCTGTTAAGTTCCTACCATTTTTATATTTTATCACGCCTACTTTGACATGAAAGGTTCCTATGTGATCACCAATGTTCTTGAAGATCTATTGACTTTCCCATTCTGTTATCTTCTTCGATCTCTTTACATTGCTCATTATGGTGGCACATCCTTTGATCACTGAAGAACAGCGTGCCGTCCTGTGGGAGCTGACAAATGAGCGCGCCCACATCGCACACCCAGAAAAGAGAGCGCCCGACAACTGAGCACCACCCTGCAAGAGTGGTAGATGATGGGGTGCAGGGGAGAGAGGGGATGGGGTGAGGGGAGAGAAGGGATGGGGTGAGGGGAGAGAGGGGATCAGTAGACAAAGTGAGGGGTTGAGGTGCAGGAGGGAGGGAGAGGATGAGGGAGACCATGGGTGCAGGGGACAGAGAGATAGCATTGCTGCAGGGGGCAGAGAGAGAGCATGGGTGCAGGGGACAAAGTGTGGAGATGGGGTGCATAAGAGGAGCGTTGATGCCTTCTAACCTGCAGTCTCTCTGGTAGATGTGGATGCAGGGTGGCTCACAGTTGTTGGGCGCGCTCTTTTCTGGAGAGCAGATGTAGGTGCGCGCATTTGTCGGCGCCCACAGGATGGATCACGGTTCTCCCCAGCTCAAAAGTCGATGTGTCGCTCTTTATAGAATGTCGCCTTTTCTTTTCTTGCTATCCTATGAAATTCTGCATTCAGTTGGACAAATCGGCTCCATTGCCTTTTGATTTCTATCATTCCTGGGCTATTTCCAGTTTGTGTTCTTATTTTTCTTTCCTTTGGGTATATTCTTGGTATTGGTGTTGTAACCCAGCATTGTGTTGTCCATCTTTTGAAATATTATGAGGGCCACTCCATTTCTTCAGCAGGATTCTTAACCATAGTAGAAGATCTGGTTGTCTGATATGAAATGTCCCATTCCAGGCCATTTCAGTTCACCTATTCTCAGGATATCAGTGGTTAATCTTGTCATCTCTTGTTTCACCATGTTCAGTTTGCATTCGTTCACAGTTCTAATGTTTCATGGTTCTTATGCTGAATGGTTCTTTGAAGCAGTAGACTTACCTTCCTATATGTTTATAAACATGGGTGGATAATGTATGCTTTATAATTGGATTGCGAGTAGCTAATAAAATATTATTTTAAAAGCAGTTTTAAGTGTGTATAAATTTACAAATTGGGCAATAGAATAGGGCCTTATGTCCAACAAACATATGTGCTTTACTTGTGAATGCACTACAGTGGTCATTTAATCCTGTGTCTTTAGTGTTAAAAAAGGTAATCATCTTTATTTCAAATATTTTCCTAAAGGTTTTTCAGTATTTTGATTTTGAGGTGTTGTGTGTCTGGTTTAGTACAAAATATGTCTGTCTGGCAGAAATTTCATAAGCCATATACATATGCAAATTAACTGAGGATACTGCTTTAAAGCTGTGGAGACTTGATTTAAACAAAATTTATGACTGATTCTATGCATTTAATAATTTTATGTTCATAACCTTTACATTGTTTTATAATAATAATAATAATAATAATAATAATAATAATAATATATAGCATGGCAAAGTGTCTTTACAATGTATGCTTCGGATATGGTGCAGCTTGTGATTATGACAGCTGACAAATGGCACATTAACCTGTCTGCTGCTATTGGGGCTAATAATACAATGTAACAAAAAAAAAACATATACAAACACAAAGGATTTCATTTTTAGTCTATGCTTTGTTGAATGTTTGATTTGTGTCATAAAAGCTAATAACAATAACTATGCATAGTTAGTATTATAATGACAAAAAAGGGGGGCTGGAGAGACTCCACGGAGACAGCAATTACTAAAGAATAACATTTTGTTAATACAATTGAAAAAATTGTAAAGTGTTGTGAATAATGCATCATAGGTTAAAAATGGTTTCTACCATGTACGGTCATGTTCATACACACAAAAATAGGTTTTTTACACGTCTTGAATCATACATTGTCTATAAACCCGCTGTCACGAAAATGTTCTTTCATATGTCTGTTTTTCTGCATTATCTTTATAATGCCAGAAACTGAATGCACAGAGATTAATTTAGGTAATAATTACCACAGCCTGCAATTGCATTAGCACCTATTAAGGTTCATTGTTCTGTGGAAGTTTTAATGATGCACTCCTCTGTGAATAAAAAAGCAGAAGATGATTAGAAATAAAATTGTTTCTATGTATGCTGACAAGATTGCTGTGCATAATTATACACTCCCTTCTCAACCTGTTTGAAATTTGCTCTTTAATTTTATGCAGATTTTTAGCAACTTATTTTTAAGGTTAAATGATAATGTATATAATTTAGATGCATCCTATCTAATTTCATTGATGCTAATTGGAATACAATGAAAGAGAAATATCCACAGGGTTTTTAAATTGTATTGTAATGAGAATATGCATCATTGTTTTGCCATTCAATAATAAATAGTCTACAACTACCCACTACAAATGACTGTATAATGCACTTTCACAATAAATGTGTTAGTGGTTTCCATGCATGGCTCCAAATGACCTGCCAGAATTCTAAGTTGATCTATGTTTTATTTTCAGAATTAATAATTGCTGTATAAAAAAATGTAACCACTATCCAGGGCCAGCTTTACATTTTTGGAGCCCCTGGGCAGTGAACTCTAAGGTACCCCTGTGCACATGTAGTGTGCACTACTGTTTTTTGCTTAGTGAATGCTTACATATATCACACACATACATCACACATCACACATATTCACCACACACACTCACATAAACACACACACACCACATACATACATCACACATACATTCACACATCACACACACACTTATACAATCATACACACACCACATACATATACACACATGCACACCACATACTGTACACATATACACACACACCACATACATGCATACATACACCACATATATACTCACACACATAAATCCACACTTATACACAATCATACCCATCACACACACACCAAGCACACACATACACCACATATAGACACAATCATATACACACACACCACATACATATATACACACACCACATAAATGCCCACTACAGAATCATACAACATATGACACACACCACATACATATACACACACCACATACATATACACATACACACCACATACATACATGCACACACACCACATACATATACACATACACAACACACACATACATATCACATACACAAACACACATACACACCTAAATACATTACACACACCACATACATATACACACATACACAGCACAGACATCACATACATATACACACATTCATATCACATACATACACATCACACATACAGTATACACATCACACACACCACATACATATACACTAAAACACACATATATACACATACACATCACATACATACACCCACATCATACAGACACACAGCATTTACATGTATTTAGTTTTCTGGAATTTAGCAAGACAGAACTTAATATAAAGCCTACCTTTCTATTGGACGCCCAGGATAAGGCTGTGAATCTCCTGCTCTTCATGGGCAGGAGCAGCGCTGAAAGGAAGAAATGGGAGGGCTGTGGGAGGAGCCAGTCCCCTTCATCTTGCAGACTTGGGTGTTCTGGGTAAAATGCCCCTAATCACTTCCTGTGCCTGCAGTACTTCCTTTATTTAGTTCTAGGAAGTGAAAATGCGGTGCCCCGATCAGACGCCCTATGTAGGCTAGTTCTTATAATGCCTAATTGATGCTACAGCCCTGCCACTATCTTAATTCATAGAAAAATAGTAAATATGGAAATCAAAGTAAGTATCTGAGAAAGCCAATGTATTTATGAGCATAGATTTACCCAGTGTTATCCAATATAGTGTACTCTGTAACAGTGCTCTAGGTTTAACATTCTTTAGAATCACTGCAAAGAGATGTATAGAGTGCAAGCCACCTTTACTATATTCACTAACAGTTATGTATGCATAATGAGGTCTGCATATATGTCTACATATTCATCTATCTGCATTTGTATTTTGCAAAGTAGTGGGTGCACATAATCCCCTGTCACCATCATTCACTGAGACAATAAATGTACCATCATTATCTAATTACATTTTCATCATAATTGTATCACTATATATGAACCTAATCGCATAAGACAGAACCCATGGGAGAGTAGGAGCCAAAGATAATCGTGGGTGGGGATATCGCATAGAGTATAAAATCACCAAATAAATAGCTCTCTACACGCATTGAAAAACTCTGGGGGGGGGGGATTGTCCCTTAAGCTCACTTACACCCATGATACAGAACCAAGATAATTATATACATTAGGATTTTGCACATCTTCTTTACATTTTAAAGAGTCTTACAGAATAAGTTGACAATAGAATACTGGGAGCCACCAACACTACTTTATGATGGATATATTTTGTACTTCATAAATTCTCCAGTATGATGACATTTATTATTTTGTATCAAGCTGTTAAAAATTTGGAAGAAACTTGGGCAACAGTGAGCCTTTTCTCAGCAGTAATACTCCGTTTCTTTGTTTTGTTCCAAATACGTTTACCTGTATTGCTGTGCACATGTAGAACAAAGAAATCGCTACAAAATGTTACAAAGATCTACCAGTCTATGATTGTTTGCAACCATCCTTTGATATTTTCAATTTATTGACAGCATTTATATAGAAGTTTACTATGCCACTGCAATGCAGAAATGTCTATTAACTAATGCCCCTCACATTTCAAAAACATATCTTACCATAGCAAGAGATGAGGGGTAGGAAATGTTCTATTTTACAGAAGAGCTTCTCAAACTCAATTATTTATGGATTTGCTTTTTCGGGTTCTTTGCTTTTCACGTATTTGTGTGCTTTTAAAGCAGTTTAAGATGTCAAACTTTGTTTAAGTCTGTAGAGCTGAGAAAAAAATGTTCTGTCATCTATATTCAATTTTTTTATTTGCTATCGGGTGATATAGGGACGATTCGGCAGCTTTCCATTCACTAACCTCGTCAACTATCTTAAATGGCAAAGCTCTGTAATCCCCTCAGAACTATGCAATTCCCCCTGACACTTCATGTAACATCATAAACTGTGATCAGATAAAAGCCTGCGACCTGGACCACATATCTCTAAAAGCTCCTTGATCTCTGCATAAAAGGCGACATGTTTCTCCTGCCGTTTCCTCCACTAATACTTTAAAAGATGGCTTTGCAGATCTTACATACTGCTTTCTATTAAATGGGGGAAACTATATAAGTATATATCGGAATGATTCAAAAGTTCATTCTGTTGGCACCGACTCTACCATATTTACCTTGACTGCAACCAAATTTGTAATTGTATGCAATGTACTCTATTCTTATCAAAAGTGCCTAAATCATATATGAGTGCTTTCTAGTACAATTGAATTATTTTAACACTTATTTGAAATGCAACTTTAAAATGCACATGGTAACATTATATGCTACTACATACTTATGTACTCACATATAAGCTAAATAGCATATGTCGTTGATTACATTTTATAAACCACTAAAATAGATAGAGTGTTACTTCATGTTTTAGTCTACATTTATTTATTTAGTTTTTTTACATCTTGGTGTTTTCACATAATGCTCAGCTTTTTAATAACATATGGGTGAATATTACAATACCTAAATAGTAGCTAGATTAACAATATTGGTAGACACAGGAATAATGATATTGGTTGCGTCATAGCCCATGGGAACAAGGCAAGTAGAGGCTTTAAAACACTTGTGAATCTGAGTGCCTTATCTTGCACACAGAATGCACACACACATTGTAAGGAATGCAGAACTTGCCATATTGATTTAAATGTTTGCCTCTTACATAATTTAGTTATCCGTTGTGTTTAATAATTCAACAATTCCATATTCTAAAACGACTCCCTATTTGGAAACTTATCTAGTCAGAATTTTATATATATATATATATATATATATATACTAGCAACTTGCCCATCAAAAAATGACGGCAATTAAATGTGTATGTTTTGAATTCTGTTTTGAACGTAATATGAGTAGTTGACACTTTTAACCTTTTTCTTATCTATAAGGAAGTACAATTATTATATTAAACATGTTTATTTTTTTAACATGCAACTTGTAGGTGGCCAACTGGTAAATCATCTTTTTTTAAGAGTAGTAAAGTTTTGATGTAAGAACAGGTCAACATTGTATTAATGAGTATTGTAAGCTCATAATGTTTTGTAACATGCAACTTGTAGATTAACAACTGGTAAACTAAATAGGTATTGAATCCAGAGGAAGGCAAACAGTAAAAACCACCATTAAAACTGAGCCAATTGTATCAAAGGGGGAAAAAATAATTCCTTCCTGACCCCATTAACTGGCGATCGGATATACTCCCTGGATTTATATTCTCCATTGAATTATACATTTCAATTGTACAACAAAAGCGCCTCCTCCTCTTAACATGAACTTTTAAATTTATGCAATGAAACAACTTAGCACACTTTTTTCCAAAAATAGTAACATTATAAACAGTAACTTAATGAAGTAACATTTAAACTTTAATTGTTATAAAATGCAAGCAAAGTGTTTTGTGGGGCTAATCATGCTAAAAGGCCTCATCCATAAAACTTCAATATCTTATTTTGTCGTTGTTGATTTTTGATGGTTGCCATTTTGTTGTTATTGTTGTAATTTTTGAAAATGGCACATAGAGTTTCCTATGTGAAATAGTGGTCCTCTAAAAAGAGACCGCCAGATAAAAGTTCGTCTGTGGGATATAACCACTGTTCTCTATGGTATTTGCCATTTTATAGAGATTCTTATGAGAATAGTGGTCCTCTAAAAGGAGTCTGAGTGACATAAAATTTCGTCCTCAAAATCAAACCATAGTCTCTATATATATATATATATTTTTTTTTTTTTAATTTGTTCTTGAGATGAAAGTATTGTTGGGAAATGGCACATAGAGTTTCCTATGTGAAATAGTGGTCCTCGTAAAAGAGTCCCGGAGATATCTAATTTTTTCCTGGAATTAAAACCACTGTTCTATATGTTTTTTGCCATTTTATAGTTTCTTATTGAAATAGTGGTCCTCTAAAAAGAGCCCTAGTGACATAAAAGTTAGTTCTCGAAATTAAACCACTGTGCTCTATTTTTTTTATTTTCTTGTGAAATTGTCGTTGAGGTGAAATACATTTTTTTTTGTTCTTTGCCATGTCTTGTATTGTTATATTTTGTTAAATTTAAGTTATAGTACCTCATAGTAGACAATGTTTTTTTGTAAAAATGCGGCCATCATGTAATAAATCACTTTGACTTTGGTTGTTTTCAATGTAAACTTAAATAGCCTCTGGATTCTTGCATCTTGAGAATGCAACATACATATGGCCATGTGCCAGAACCAGTTCTTCTAAAAAGATACCCACAGATTTGAAAGTTTGTCCTTGTGATTTATTAATGGTCACGGCAAATGCCATGATGATGACAAATTGTCTCCTTTGAAGTACAAAAGGTAGGCTACTTTCCCTTGGTGTCAAATCTATTCTTGGTATGAAAACTCTCCTTTATGGGTACCAGTTAGAATTTCAGCATGTATGAAATGGTCCTTTAATTCTTGAACAATTAATGTGGTCCCATTACATAGGCCTTTTTTTGGGGTTCATATTTCACAAGTAACATAATTGCACCTTTCTTTAGCTGCAATAATATGTGGTGGCATTCCAGAGGGAGTTAATGAGTTAATGAATTCAGTTGAAAAATGTGTCTGACTTTCTTTGTCATCACCAAGTACAGAATCAGCACTGTAATAATTTTTTGTGGTGCATTTATTTTTTTAAATATTTTATTATTGAAGAGTAATGCATCCTTATTTTTGCATGTTAGTATTACTTTGTTTGCAAGCTCTGCATAGTCTTTGTTATTTATTGAATTTTGGAATATAGCTGATGTAAGATCCTGTTTGCAAATCATATGTGCTGGGATGTGCACGTTGTCATCGGGTAAATTTTGTATTCGCTCTGTTTTTCCTTCTCCAATGTTAATGAGGCAATCATTGAACTCATTTTCTCCTTCTGATCTCATATTTTGTTGTAATTGAAGATGGATAAATAGTTTCCATATTGTACTTGACTTTATACATGTTTCGACAATGTCGGTTCGATTTCCATGTACAAACGACAGGTAATGTTTGTCTAAAATCTCCACCTAACAGCATTACCTTTGCACCAAAAGGCAAATCATTATGCCTGGCTTTACGTAGCAAACGGTCAATACATTGTAGGGCATGGCATGACATCATTGTAGCTTCATCTATTATAATTAATTTACATTTTTAAATGTTTTTTGCTTGCAATGATGTCATTCGAATATACGACACTGATGTTTCCAGAATGGGAACTGTCAGTTTAAATCCACTATGCACAGTTCTTCCACCTTCTAACAAAAGTGCGGCAATTCCAGTGGTTGCAAATGGCAGTGCTATTTGACCTTGTGCTCGAACAAAACTCATCAATAAGTTATACAGATATGTCTTTCCTGATACGCCAGGTCCATCTAGATAGAAATAACGCTCTTTGAGCATGTCATCATCTAGGGTATTTTTGATTGCATTAAATGCTTGCAATTGTAATGTATTTAAAGTTGCAAGTCTTTCTGCTGCTCTTTCTCTTTGAAGCTGAGTGTCATAGTCTTCAAAGTTTATGTCGTCTATGAGACGTGGATCTGGCAGACTAAAACTTGCACAACTTAATCCATGAGATAAAAAGACCTCTTGAATTTCAATTAATGCTTTTAATTGTGCAATAGGCTCATTGTATCATTGCAAAAAGTCTTCAGACATATTTGTTTTAAAATTGTCCCACAAAGCTAATGCATTTGGAGCATTCGAAAAGATGCAAATGAATGCAAATTGTTCCCTCATTTGCCGTGGCATTTGACATAGTGCTGATTCTTCTAGGCATCTTTCCCATTCTGTATCATCAGCTAGAAAGTTTCTGTGTCGCTCAGCTAAATTAAATGATTCATAAACTATGTCATTAACAGTTCTTTTTGCACCAGGAACATTTAGAAGTAGTAATCATAAGCAGAAATGTTCAAGGTCTCTTGGACTTACAGTGTCAATTCTTGGTATTATTTTATTTCCACAACTTTTTCGTTTTTGCCACAATCCATTAACGAAAACATAATGGTATGGAATGTCAATATATAACAATTCCCTTGCCTCCAAGTCAGTACAATTTCATTGAAACCACGCAGTTAGTGTAGTTTGCCAATGCTCACTTTGTTCCAAAGCATTTGTTTCATTTCCAACATGTAAATACACTAAATGTCTTTGTGGCAAATGTACAGCCAATCAATATACTGCATGTGAGAGATCATGCATTTTAAATTTGAGAAGACGCCACATTGCTTCTGGCGCATTTACATAGCGAGCATCTACATGAGATGCAAGTTCATCATGTACTAACTCGCTTTGTTCGTGATTTTCTGCACTTTTGACCACTACAGTAGCTGCATCATAGCCTTTGTAAATATATTTTTAGACATATTTAATGGATTTTATAGAAGTGCAAGCTTCCTCATTAATGTGTGCATTATACTTCATGAGTAAATGTGGATTGTATGGTACCACATATCTGTTATCTACCTTTTTTCCACGAGTATTGGCAGTTTTTCTTCTCTTCTTCTATATAATGGATAGCCATCACAATTAGCATAAGTTTTGTCTCTATAATCTTTTGGAAATTCTTTTGTACATTTCTTATTTTGTGGATTAATATCTCCACATGGTCCATGAATCATACGATGAGTTACAATCTCATATAGTCATACCATGTATTTCTGGATCTGGTAGTTCAGAAATAATCACTGAATCCACTTTATCTTTCTCTTGAAGAATTATAAGAATATGCATGTGGAAGGCCTCTTTTTTAAAATTCTATGGTATAAACATAAGCCAGACATTTTCCAAATAACTTGAGTTATGGTTATGTCACCTATTCATTCATTTAATTTGATTTTGAAGACTCTTGCCACTAAATCTGGTCTATCGGAAGCAGTTTGTCCAATTAGCAGATTCTGTACAATCTCTGGCCATTGTGGATTACATGTAAAATGTAATAAATAAATCTGGTTTGCCATATTTAGTTACAATAGCCATAGCATCATTGTATCTTTCTCGCATATTGCGAGGAGATCCTTGGTAAGAAGGTAAAATGATGGCTTTGCGAGCTGGCAGCTCTCTGGTTGTAGCAACATTAGCGACATAATCCATTAATCCACAATACTGTTCTACACGTAGTTTATCTTGCTGATATTTGATGAAGTTTAAATTATTTTCCTCCACTTGCAAATATGAATCAATGATCCATTGTTGTGTCAGTTTTTGGCATCATAATATGGGATTGAATCCATCTCGAATGGCAGTTTGAGCCACTTTAAATTCAAGCATGGAAATATTATTTCTCACACACACTTTTGAATTTGGGTAACTCTCAAGGGTTAATTTGGGTTGCCAACCTGCTTCACCATGTGGAAAAATATGGGATATGTCATTGGATCCAAATTAGTACTTACGATACTTATATTAATGAAAGGTTGCTCCTCTTTTCTGGGATATATTCTACTCCCTCATCATTTTGAAAGACCATTGCAACCTCATTTGATGTTGGCAAGTTATAACAGCATTTATCAGTATTGCGATCTCTTTTAAGACCCATATTGACTTTTGGGATTGGTAATTGATGAATTTGTGCATGAATTTGTTGTTCCTTTTCTACTTCTGACATTTTTTTATAAGCTTGAGTGTATGGGTTTTGGTCCATAATTTTATCAAGCTCTATAAAAACAATTGGTAAGCATTTTTTATTTTCTAGAAGCTGCATACGTTGTTCAACAGCTTCCATTGTATCTAGGACATATATGTAGTTGAGCAAATTTTCTTTTCTCCCCTTCTTCTGGATGTACATGAGAAGTATGATGTTAAATTTGTCCTTGTACTTTGAAGCAGTAAGGGCCATGTCCTGGCACATTACCAGCTAATGTTGCACCCATAGATGCAAAAGATATGGCACTATTGTAGGAGATTATGTTTAATTTGAAATTGTTGTAGTTAGGGAAAGAAGGCTCTGTCATAATGTTTTGTAAATATGTTGGGAATTGTTGTTTTGATGGAAGTCTTATCTTGCCTTTTTGACAGCAACTAGCAAACTCGCCATCTCTGGGTCTTTGCTGTTTGAAATGATAAGCCCCACAAAACTGACAGACAATATTCATATCACCACAATTATGAACCTCTACTGTTAAAGATTTAACTAAAGGACAAGTGTGAGAAGATATATCAATCTGAGTGTGTAAATCAACATTATAATTCTTATCACATTGTTCTGATACATTTTCTAGATGTTTTTGTTTTTTGGTTGCCTTTTTTGGCTTGGATGTTACTTTCTCAGCCACTTGTCTTTTGCTTGCGATTCTCTCACGTTCTTTTTCGCATTGAATTTCCTTTTCCTCCTGCGTCTGTCGATCGTTCCATCTTTGAACACGTTCTCGAGTTTGCCGTCTTTTCTGTTCCTCTTTATTTTTGTTATCCGACCATAGTAACCTGTAAATATAAATAATACATTGGATTTGTATTTGTGTTTTTTTTTCCAATCAATTTTCTTTATTTTCCTTATTTCTTCTGCTATCCTGTTTAGTGTTAATTTTGTTTCATTGCATTTGATAAAAGGTGCACAGAAAAGATGATACGTCTCTCTATAGTGTATATGTTCTTAGAATTGTTTCTGGTATTGTGATTTGTGTGCACCAGTGAGCCATTGTGTAGTTGGGGTTATTGTGTTAGGCTTAGAGGGTTAGTTACTGTATATTGCACTGCGTTTGAACTTTGGGGCACACCAAACAGGATATATCCTTCTATTTTGTATGAGTAAGCATTTCTTGTGTTATCCTGTTTGTTGGATGGCAGTGTTGTCGTTATGGTTTTATATTTATGGGTTTAGACTTATAGGATTAGTTACATTACAGTGCATTTTGACATTTTCGCCCAGCAAATAGGATTGATGCTTCCATTTTGTATGTGTTAACAGCATTGTTTGTGGTATCTTGTTTGGTGTGTGTCACAGTTTGCATTATGCTGTTTTTTTTAAGATTTCGTTATATTGCAGTGGTATTCCACATTGGCGCACACCAAACAGAAAAAATCTTTCCATTTTGTTTATTTGTTAAAAATTTGCTGTTTCATGTGCACCACTGTTGGCATTAGGGGTTCAGGTTATTTGGATAGGCTTACATGGTTAGTTAGGCTGCAGTAGGTTTGATGCTTAGAGGATTAGTTACACTACAGTCCATTTTGACATTGGCTCACACCAAACAAGGATTGATGCTTGTATTGTATATGTGTTTTGCTTGTGGTATCTTGTTTGGTATGTGGCACTGTTTGCATGATGGTGTTATTCTTGAGGTTGAGTGCATTTCCACATTGGCGCATACCAAACAGAATAAATCCTTTGATTTTGTCTTTTTGACCAACATTTTATGTGGTATCTTGTTTCGTATGCAGCACTGGGGTTTAGGTTATGGGGATAGGCTTAGAAGGTTAGTTAGATTGCATTAGGCTTTGAGATCGGCACACACCAAAGAGGATTGATTATTTTTATTTTTTTGTACTTGTTATACTTTACCTGTTGTGTTGAATGACAGAGGGTCCCCTGCTGCCAATGTTCCTGCAACAGTCTTCAGGCAGTGTCTGTTGAAAATGAGAAAAATAAATGGAAATTTTAAAGTACCTTATTTTTTTTGTTGGACTAACACCATATGTGTTAATAGCATTGGTTGTCATATCTTGTTTGGTGTGTGTCACTGTTTGCATTATGGTGTTATTCTTGAGGTTTAGTTATATTGCAGTTCTTTTCCCCATTGGCAGACACCAAACAGGATAAATCCTTCCATTTAGTTTTTTTGACTAAAATTTGCTGTGCTATACTGTTTATTGTGCAACACTGTTGGCATTAGGGGTTTAGGTTATAGGGATAGGCTTAGAGGGTTAGTTAGATTGCAGTAAGTTTTGATATTGGCGCACACCAAATAGGATAGATTATTTTTCTTTTTTTGTACTTTACCTTTTGTGTTGAATTTCTTGTGTATAAATGTCAGAGGGTCCCCTGCTGCCAATCTTCCTGCGACAGTCTTCAGGCAGTGTCTGTTGAAAAGGAGAAACAGAAATCAAAATGTTAAAGTATCTTTTTTTTTTTCCACTAACAGCATAGTATTTTTGTTAAGCAAATGTATTGCTGTACGTTACCTGTTGGTGTAATCTTTTTTCTGTAAACTGCGGGAGAATTTACAGGCTGTGTTACACCGTGCAGTGCTGCAAATTATTCAGTGACACTCTGGATGGAGAGTCTGTTGGAAATGATAGAAATATGGAAATGTTGAAATGCAGTGCAAATATGTAATGGAATTTCTTTTGCTAAGATCATAGATTATTTTTGTAAATGTTCAACATTTTAGCCCACATAAAAATGTATCTGTGTTTGAAATCTTCTCTTCTATGTATTTTTTTTTTATTATTATTTTATGAATTGTAATCATTTATATATGTTTTCCATCTTACTATAGATAAATAATCTATTGTAATTGTTTCTGTCCATGAATAATGTTATTTTTCTCAATATTATATGATATACTTTTTGGGGGATTATGAATGTATTAAGTTATTATTAATGAATTATAGCTTACCTTTTTTGTGTAATTTGCAGTTTTTGAACTGATTTTTGAGGGATAGGTAAGTTGCTTCAGAAGTAACGCCACCAGTGAAATGTCCAGTCACACTGTTCATCACCTGAGGAGAAATGGAAAGTCTCCAGTATTTATATACTGTCAGCCCAAGTACAAACCGTTAAAAGGTAGTGCGCTTGTGCAATTTGCGTTCTATCCGCCATTTCGTGGAAGGTATATGCTTGGTGTCTGCAAAATGCTGTAAATGTTGTATATGTTACGTACCTCCCATGTGTTAGCGAGTTTGTGTAAGTGTTGCGAGTTCGTTGTTCATTTTTGCACGCTTGGGCCTCGTTTTCGTTTTTTTTCGTCTGCCATTTTTCTCTTGCTTTTTTTGTTCTTTCAAAAAGGCTAAATATGGGTCTAATGAACTTGCAATGTCAGTCATAGACATCCTGATTGTGCCCCAGTGCTGTGTGTAAGTTTGTAAGTGAACTTGTGTGTGATATTTGTGTATTTTTTTGTGTTTTTGTCGTGCGGCGGTTGGTCCGGTAAATGTGTATTTTGGCGTGTTCCGTATTTGTAGTGAAGTCCGGACTTTGTGCAGGGTTCGTATTTTGAATAAGTGTTACGCATCATATTTTTTTAATGCTATTTTTTCAAACACCTACGGGTCTCATTGTGGAAATTGTAAAATGGAGCTTTGTGTTCATCTGTAGTGTGGCGGGTCGTAGGAATTATGTATATGTGGTGCAGTTTTGTAGGAATGAATGTTTGCAATTTTTTCTAAGTCCTATGGGGCTGGCAGTGTAAAGTGTATAATTGAGGTTTGTGTTCATGTTTGTCATAAGGATAATGCGTAAGTCGTACAGGGTCATAGGGATGAGCGCCTACGGCCTTCGGCGCTCCCTGTCTAAGTTGTACTGGGTCGTAGGGATTAGCGCCTATGGCATCAACCGTGGCCCTTGCTTTGCGAGGTCCGCGGAAGTGGCCCGCAACTGCAGCCCTCGCTAGCTTATTTGCGGGAACACCCTGACTAACCCTATGACCACTTCTCGGCCTGCCGGTTAAAACAGTATCTTTTAAGTCTAGTCTCTCTCCCAGCTACTCAGCTGCAATGGATCAAGTCCTCTCCTCTTGCAGCAAACAGTCTCTCTTGTAAAGATAGAAGCAGTCACACAGACTGATCATCTAGTGGCAGCTTCTCGAGCTGCTCTGGCACCCTTACTGCAAGTCCTGCCAGGTCCAGATCAGGAGCTCTATCTCTCTCTCCTCCCAGGTAACGCTGAACACTCTGTGCCCCCTGTTATTATGCCGTGTTGTACTCTCTAGGCAATACTCACTCACTTCTCAGCTTATCCCAGCTCTCAGGATCCCACAGCAGCAGTGCTGTCTAAAGTTCTCAATCCCATCTTCTCAAATAGACTGCAGCTCCACACAGGATCAGCCAGCAAGCTCCTCTCTGTGGCTTGCTCTGGCTGGTAGCAGCAGCACCGAACCTGGGCCAGAGCCTAATAAGCACGTCCCATCTCTGCTTTCCAGGCTTTAAAGTGAAGTTGCAGCTGGGTCAATTATATACCTTTTCATGTGACAAAACTGAAGAAATGACACTCTGATACAATGTAAAGTAGTAAGTATACAGCCTGTATAACAGTGTAAATTTGCTGTCCACTCAAAATAACTCAACACAGAGCCATTCATGTCTAAACTGTTAAAAAGTGAGTACATCTCTAAGTGGAAATGTCCAAATTGGGCCCAAAGTGTCAATGTTTTGTGTGGCCACAAGGTAGCCACTTGAGTCCTCTTCCACTCCTCCATGATGACATCACGAAGCTGGTGGATGTTACAGACCTTGCACTCCACCACCTTCAGTTTGAGGATGCCCCACAGATGCTCAGTAGGGTGTAGGTCTGGAGATATGCTTGGCCAGTCCATCACCTTTACCTTTTTTAGCAAGGCAGTGGTCATCTTTGAGGTGTGTTTGAGGTCATTATCATGTTGAAATACTGCCCTGCGGCCCAGTCTCCGAAGGGAGGGGATCAGGCTCTGCTTCATTATGTCACAGTACATGTTGGCATTCATGGTTCCCTCAATGAACTGTAGCTTAATTGTTAGTCTGCTATCTCTAATATGAGAATCTGAACATTATACAAGGGTTCAATAAACAGTGTAAGAGTTTAAACCCCAAATATAATAAAACAATTTGATTTCTCTGATATTTATTATTAGAATGGTGCTTCTCTATATATGGCTGACCAACATAGCTAATGAAATACACAAAGAATAATTTCAGTATAAATACATTTTTGCACAGATTGTTCCTCAAAATAAATAAATAAAACAATGGTAGTCTGATGAATGCTTTCATTTTGTTGTATTAAGTTGTCAAAGGGTTGTTTAGTACAGTACAAATATATTACTTTTATTGAGTTAATATTTTTAACAAAAAAAATCATAACATGATACCCTGGTTGCACGTGATTTCTGGTATTGTACTCTTATTTCCATTGTTTTCAAGGCAGACATCAATTGATTTTACTGTCTGAGTTTACTGTTTTACTAAGCCTTTGGCCTCAACGGGATTATTAAGTGCAATATCTGAGGGATAAAAATACTAATTTGTGTCCCTGTATTCTTACGCAAAATATGAGTCAGCACAAAGTTCAGAAATAATATTTAAGACAGTGCTCCAAATGTGCTTAAGCATAAAGTATTGTAACCAACTAAAATATTATAAAACAATTAGGTCACTTTAATCATAAAAGAGGAATTTTTAGATAGAAATATTAGTTTAACTCTTTTTGCTTTATACTTTGTAATTTTAATTGTAATGAGTCTACAGTAAAGTTTGATAAATATCAATCTTAAAGTATTAACTGTGCTCAGTAGCACTAAGATAGTTCTGACTATTCAGGAAAGGAAGATTATAAGGGGGATCTCATTTTAAAGATAAGATAGTAAATACTTACAAGAGTAATGCTCTACATCTTCTGAACCCGTATGTATTTTTTAGTCATGATTGTCTTATGTATTCACTATTTTTTACTATATGGACTAAATTTCCACTTTATAAATAAATATATATACAGTATCTCACAAACCTCACATTTTTGTAAATATTTTATTATATCTTTTCATGTGACAACAGTGAAGAAACGACACTGCTACAATGTAAAGTAGTAAGTGTGCAGCCTGTATAACAGTGTACATTTGCTGTCCCCTCAAAATAACTCAACACACAGCCATTAAGGTCTAAACCGTTGGCAACAAAAGTGAGTACAACCCTAAGTGGAAATGTCCAAATTGGGCCCAAAGTGTTAATATTTTGTGTGGCCCCATTATTTTCTAGCACTGCCTTAACCTTCATGGGCATGGAGTTCACCAGAGCTTGCCATTGGAGTCCTCTTCCACTCCTTCATGATGACATCACTGAGCTGGTGGATGTTAGAGATCTTGCACTCCACCACCTTCCATTTGAGGATGCCCCACAGATGCTCAGTAGGGTGTAGGTCTGGAGATATGCTTGGCCAGTCCATCACCTTTACCTTCTTTAGCAAGGCAGTGGTCATCTTTGAGGTGTGTTTGAGGTCATTATCATGTTGAAATACTGCCCTGCGGCCCAGTCTCCGAAAGGAGGGGATCATGCTCTGCTTCATTATGTCATAGTACATGTTGGCATTCATGGTTCCCTCAATGAACTGTAGCTTGATTGTTAGTCTGCTATCTCTAATATGATACTCTGAACATTATACAGTGGTTCAGTATACAGTGTAAGAGTTTAAACCCCAAATATAATAAAACATTTTGATTTCTCTGATATTTATTATTAGAATGGTGCTTCTCTATTTATGGCTGACCAACATAGCCAATGAAATACACAAAGAATAATTTCAGTATAAATACATTTTTGCACAGATTGTTCCTCAAAATAAATAAATAAATAAAACAATGGTAGTCTGATGATTGCTTTCATTTTATTGTATTAAGTTGTCAAAGGGTTGTTTAGTACAGTACAAATATTTTACTTTTATTGAGTTAATATTTTTAACAAAAAAAATCATAACATGATACCCTGGTTGCACGTGATTTCTGGTATTGTACTCTTATTTCCATTGTTTTCAAGGCAGACATCAATTGATTTTACTGTCTGAGTTTACTGTTTTACTAAGCCTTTGGCCTCAACGGGATTATTAAGAGCGATATCTGAGGGATAAAAATACTAATTTCTGCCACTGTATTCTTAGGCAAAATATGAGTCAGCACAAAGTTCAGAAATAATATTCAAGACAGTGCTCCAAATGTGCTTAAGCATAAAGTATTGTAACTAACTAAAATATTATAAAACAATTAGGTCACTTTAATCATAAAAGAGGAATTTTCAGGTAGAAATATTAGTTTAACTCTTTTTGCATTATACTTTGTAATTTTAATTGTAATGAGTCTAAAGTTTGATAAATATCAATCTTAAAGTATTAACTGTGCTCAGAAGCACTAAGATAGTTCTGACTATTCAGGAAAGGAAGAATATAAGGGGGATCTCATTTTAAAAATAAGATAGTAAATACTTACAAGAGTAGTTCTCTACATATTCTGAACCAGTATGTCTTTTTTAGTCATGATTGTCTTATGTATTCACTATTTTTTACTCTATGGACTAAATTTCCACTGTACAAATACATATATATATATATATATATATATATATATATATATATATATATATATATATATATATATATATATATAGTATCTCACAAACCCTCACATTTTTGTAAATATTTTATTATATCTTTTTATGTGACAACAATGAAGAAATGACACTCTGCTGCAATGTAAAGTAGTAAGTGTACACCATGTATAACAGTGTACATTTGGTGTCCCCTCAAAATAACTCAACACACAGCCATTAAGGTCTAAACCATTGGCAACAAAAGTGAGTACACTCCTAAGTGGAAATGTCCAAATTGGGCCCAAAGTGTTAATATTTTGTGTGGCCCCATTATTTTCCAGCACTGCCTTAACCTTTTTGGGCATGGAGTTCACCAGAGCTTGCCATTGGAGTCCTCTTCTACTCCTCCATGATGACATCACCAAGCTGGTGGATGTTAGAGACCTTGCACTCCCCCACCTTCCATTTGAGGATGCCCCACAGATGCTCAATATGGTTTAGGTCTGGAGACATGCTTGGCCAGTCCATCACCTTTGCCTTGGGATTCTTTAGCAAGCCAGTGGTCATCTTGGAGGTGTGTTTGGGGCTGTTATCATGTTGAAATACTGCACTGCGGCCAGTCTCCAAAGGGAGGGGGTCATGCTCTGCTTCAGTATGTCACAGTACATGTTGGCATTCATGGTTCCCCAGTACTCATGCAGGTCCAGACCATGACACTCCCACCACCATACTTGACTAGGCTATATGTCTGCAAAATATGTTAACCCCTTCAATTATCAGTAAAAATACAATAGCGTTTTTACTTTTTGTTAATAAACTATTTATGTATTGTATATAGATTTATTATTCTTTATTTGTAAATGAGGAGTTCTGTACAAGGGGAGACAACTGGATTAGAGAATGTTCGGGATAAAGCTAAACTTGCCAAGAACTTAAAATATGTAGTGTAATGTTAGTGTAGCTAGAGGAATCTGGGTAATTATATACCAGATAACATCACAGAGATTTATTTGCATGAAAAAAACATAAACCCATTGTCACAACTGGATAGACAGTTGGACATAGTGTACTTATACACTGTGCCAAGGCTTCCTGGTTAAAATGTACGTGCTGTTACTTATGTACTATTGCAATGCTAATTGAGAGACAACAGAGTAATCCACTCTCCATATTGCTGTGATCGGCCATGTACCTAGCCGGAGGCCATCTTTACTCTCTCTTGACACCAAACTGTATACTAACACCCCTTGCCACTACCCCCTCCCCCTAACACACACACCAAAACAGAGCAGGTCATAAAACCTAAACATATTGCAGAAAAACAGGCTCTAGCAAAAAGCCACCCTGAGTCTCCTGTGTGGAATCAAAGTAAAATAAACTGCCAGACATCCTCTCCTTGGCATCAGATGGGTTGTAACAATATACCCTCCCAGGCCTGAGACAGCTGGAATCAGTGAAGATGCACAGATAGGGAAACATTTCTAAAGCAGGAGGAATGAGTCTGACAAATAAATAGCAGAGAGGGGGGTTCATGTGGTGGGGGGAAGATGATGGTTAAATATTGTGTTCCAATATGAATAAAGAGCTTTTTCTACTTGAATACTCATAACAACTGTATGTATTTCATTGTGGGGAAAACCTTGATCCTCCCTGGGGGTATCTCTGCTGACCATACCTGCGGGTATCTCTGCTGACCCTGCCTGGAGGTATCTCTGCTGACCCTGCCTGTGAGGCTACAGTCAGTAACAGCTATATATCCTGGTATTCTGTCCTAAGGATGGTACTCTTGATGAAAGGTGTCATGGTACTGGTCCATATCATGTTAGCAGGGACACAATGAAACCAAGATTTGCTGAGCAGAATTTGTCTAGTGGCATTTTTAAGCCCAACCAAATCGTAGATTATGACACTGGTCTAAAAAGGAACATTTGATCAGTCAGATAACCTCCAATGTAATTCTTCACTCATTTGCCATGACATGATACCAATTCTATTTAGTGACAGACTATACCACATACATTCAATATCACTAATTAGATAAGGGCAGCAATACAAAGTATAGACTGGGACAGAGAACTGATAGGTAAAAACACTGAACATAAATGGACAACATTTAAATCCTTACTAAATATACATACACATCAGCATATACCATGTGGGAATAAAAGTAAAAGGAGTAAATCCCATCCAATGTGGATTAACAATGATTTAAAGATCAAGATATGGAGTAAAAAAATGGCATTTAAATTATACAAGCAAGAGGGGACAGAAACTGCTTTACCGGAGTACAAGGAAATCAACAAGGCTTGTAAAATCGCTATTAGACTGGCTAAAATAGAAAATGAAAAATTAATTGCAAAAGGGAGTAAGACTAACACTAAAATATTTTTTAAGTATATTAATGGGAAGAATGTGAGGAAAGCAGCTAGAGGAACATTACAATGTGACACAGGCCATCTGAAAATTAGTGACCAGGAAAAGGCAGATGAGCTAAATAGGTTCTTTTCTTCGGTATACACAAGGGAGGTACCAGTGGTTGGGACACTGCAACATAATGGGGCTACACTACCTTTGCCAAATAATTGTTTAACACAGGAAGTAATCCAAAAGAGGTTGGAAAAAATAAATGTTAATAAAGCAGATGTGATACCTATATTTAAAAAGGGAGCAAAAACAAATAAAGAGACTTAGAGACCAGTGAGCCTCACTTCTGTAATGGGGAAGCTTTAAGAAGGGTTAATAAGGTATAATATACAAGAATATGTCTATTTGAACAGGATTATAAGTAGGAGTCAACATGGATTTATGAGGGATAGGTCATGTCAAACAATACTAATTAGTTTCTATGAGGAGGTTAGTAGAAACCTGGATCAAAGCAACTCAGTGGATGTAGTCTTTTGGGATTTTGCAAAGGCTTTTGATACAGTGCCACAGGTGAGACTATTGTGCAAACTAAGAGATACAGGAAATGCAGTAAATATCTGCTCATGGATTGAGAGCTGGCTAAAAGACAGTAAGCAAAGGGTTGTTTTAAATGGAACATACTCCGATTGGACAAATGTGGTAACTGGGGTTCCTCAGTGTTCAGTATTAGGTCCTCTCCTTTTTAACATATTTAATAATGACTTAGAGGTGGGATTGGAGTGTGGTGTCTCCATTTTCGCTAATGACACAAAGTTGTGCAAGGTAATTAAATCAGATGATGTGCTTTCCCTCCAAAGGGATTTACATAAAATTGAGGAATGAGCATCTAAATGGCACATGAGATTTAATACGAATAAATGTAAAGTTATGCATCTGGGAAGGAAAAATAGCCCTGCAATTTATAATCTTAATGGAGCAAATCTAGATATATCAGATATTAAAAGGGATTTGGGAGTGCTTGTAGACAACCACCTAGGTAACAGAGCTCAAAGCCAAGCAGCAGCTGCAAAGGCAAATAAAATATTAGCATGTGTTAAGAAGGGTATAGAAGCTAGGGAAGCAAATATAATTCTGCCACTATACAAATCTCTAGTACGTCCTCATTTGGAATATGGAGTACAATTTTGGGCACCACTTCATAAAGAGGACATTTTAGAGCTGCAAAAGGTACAGAGGAGGGCAAAAAAACTAATAAGGGGAATGGATAGGGCTAAGTTATGAAGAAAGACAAACCAAATTAAAGGTATTTTCTGTAGAAAAAAGGCGTCTAAGAGGAGATATGATTACCTTATATAAATACATCCAGGGTCAGTATAAAGCTTTTTGTGCCAAGAGGTTTTCAACTGACAAGAGGATATCCCTTGAGGTTAGAAGTAAAAAGATTCCACCTTAAAGAAAGAAAAGTATTCTTCACAGTAAGGGTGGTTAATCTGTGGAATTCTCTACCAGAGGAGGTGGTGACAGCGGATTCGATAGATAACTTTAAAAGGGGACTGGATTTATTTCTAATTAAAAAGGTAATTACGGGTTATCAAGGATAATTAGAGGGACAGTATTAATCCAGGGAGAAATCCGATCGCCAGTATCTAGGGTCAGGAAGACATTTAAAAAAAAAATCCCTTTGAGACAATTTGCTAAGTCTCACTTGGTTTTTTTTCTGTTTGCCTTCCTCTGGATTAATTAATAATTAAGAATAAAATAAATAATAAATAATTAAATAATTAATTAATAATTATTTAACAACTAATTAATTAATATTGATTCTGCATATTGCAGATCAGAGGAGATCTTAAAAGGTTGAACTTGATGGACTGAAAGTCTTTTTTCAACCTTAATTACTATGGCCCTCATTCAATTGCAATTTGGCCAATTGAATAGGGCTCTAAATAAGCACATAACATCATTTTTTTAAAGAACTTTATAGTTAGTAAACATCTATGCAAAAGCAAGGTTTTCACTAACTAAAAACTTCTTTAAAAAATATATGCTATGTGCTTATTTAGAGCCTTATTCAATTGGCCAAATCGCAATTGAATGAGGGCCTATGTAACTATGTAACATAGCAAAATCATTTGACTAAATATTTTTATTTAGTGACATATATTTCTTAGTATGCCCTGTAGTTATTCACTTGATATTACAAGGAATCTGTCCATATTAAGACTGCTGTGACATCAAGAGGTTTACTATACAGCTGACAGCTACTACACTAAGTTGCACTAGTGGCATTGTTGACTATTTTGTTACAGGTCACCACTTGTGGTCATTAATTCACTCCTTGATGCCAAGCTGACATGTATTCATTGTCATTACTGACAAGTAAAAATACAAGACTACAAGCTTTAGAGTTGTCCATCCATAAAAGGGAGTTGGCCATCCATAAAAAGAGAGAAGCCAAAACCCCATAATTTCCTAACTTATGATTGTATTTCAAAGGGCTATGAATATGCTTAAATTAGAGTTAACAACATGAAGTTAAACTAGCTTTAAAATATGAACTTTTGATTTTGTAAACAGAAAATATTTTTAGAAGCTTTGGATTGAAATGAAGGATTTATATTAAAAACAGTAAGGAAATGTATAAAGAGTATCAAACATACTGGAAAACAAAGACATATATCTATATATGTCTTATTTCCAAGTTCATACATTGTCAGCTTGCCTAACTACCCTAAATTGTGTTGGACAAAGACAGGAAGTATCACATATATTGTTGTGAGCATGAAGGCTGTTGCTAACGCTGCGGGCTAGCGTAGCTAGGGCTGCAGTTGCTGGAATGGAGTGCCAAAGGTGCTCCTTGCCAGCAACTGAGGCTCTCGCAAAGCGAGGGCCGCAGTGGCTGGCATGGAGCGCCGAAGGAGCTCCTGGCCAGCAAATGCGGACCTCGCAAAATTTACGGAGTTAAGAAACAAAAATACGAGACACGTTACGACCCATTACGACTTCGCAAAAACTGCCCGTAACCCGCGCACATGAAAACATAAAAAACACAATAAATACACACAACAAATACATAAAAAGCTTACCTACAGCAAGGCGGGGCACCCAGGACCTCGAAAACTGAAGTTACACCTCAATGTAGCTCCAATTAAAAGAGTTTAGACACCCAAGAATCCCCTAAGCGAGAGAAAAAATGGTTGCCGAAAAAAAACGAAAACGAGGCTACAGCAGTCTAAAGACGCAAAACACCACCAAACACCTACGGATTTTCCAAAAAAGATGTACGAGATCCAAAAACAAGGATGCAACCCGCGCGACCCCAAAAAAATTAGAAACACAATAAATACACACAACAAACACATCCAAAGCTTACCCACAGCAAGGGGGGGGGGCACCCAGGACCTCTGCAAGTGAAGTTACACCTCAATTTAAGTCCAAATTTCAGAGTTTAGACACCCGAAAATGAGGCTAAAGGACCCTAAACACGCAAAACACCACCTACGGATTTTCTGAAAAAGTTGAAAACAAGGACACTAAATCAGCCACAGCCGCATACCACACATTAGGCGCCATTTTAGAACACTAACTTATACAATCCGGAAGTACACAGCTGCCCTCACGCACGCACACTATTACACTGCACACATTCATGATGCTTACACAGCAGCTCCACAGCACTGATGATGTAGCAACATCAAAACAGATTTCCAGCTCTTCAACACAATGCTTCCTGCATATATTACTTCACAATAGGTAAAGTATATTAATTTCTTATTTTATTAATTATTCATTGCCATACCAAAAAAAAACACCACCGCTGCTCATAGCACACAAACAACCAAGAGCCTCGCTATGAGTGCCGAAGGCGCTCATCGCAAGGCTCGCAATGAGCGCCGAAGGATCTTAAAACATAAACAAAATTAATTTTGCACGCAAACAACATTACCTGCCTTACAATCTTATTGCCGTCATTTTTTGACGGGCAAGTCACTAGTACAATATAAAGTATAGAAGGTTATTTATACGGACATAATATTGATAGGAGTGAAGATGTATTTAATTAAAGACAATAATAATTGTAATATTCTTACCTATTACTATTATCTCTTAATTATAAAGCACAAACATTATGCAGAGCTATAAAGTAGGCAATGTCCTTACAACTTAGATTATATGACAAGGGTTCAATGTAAAGTTAACATATAATTGTAAGATCATATAATGAACCATCTAGCGCTAGTAGTAGAGTCACTTGGTATGCAATCACACAGTAAATGCTGCAATACAAATTTAACATATATGGTGTCAAAACATTGTAGATATGACTCAATGAAAAATTATGCTTAATTAAACATACTTTTCAAAACGTACATGCTATCATATTTAAAAATGTGTAACTGGTTGTGAGGACTAGATACTGTAACTACCTGTTTAAATTGTACATGAGACTTACTATAGCCCAAAACATAACATATCCCCACCTTTCTTCCTCTAGTAATATATGATCTAAGATACCCTGGACCCCCTTCTAGAACCAGGGAGCATTCATCCTTGCTTCCACAACTCCATTGTAATTTGGCATTGGGCAGCTATTAAGTCTTTTTTTTTACAAGTGGATTTACCTTAAAAAGTAAAGACTGATAAACTGCAGAGTGCACTAATTGTGCCCAGGTGAGAGGGGTGTGGCTTGACTGTTAAACTTGTATAAAAGGTTTGTGAGCTGGTTTGGGGTCTGTTTACAAGTGGATTTACCTTAAAAAGTAAAGGCTGATAAACTGCAGAGTGCACTAATTGTGCCAAGGTGAGAGGGGTGTGGCTTGACTGTTAAACTTGTATAAAAGGTTTGTGAGCTGGTTTGGGGTCTGTTTACAAGTGGATTTACCTTAAAAAGTAAAGGCTGATAAACTGCAGAGTGCACTAATTGTGCCAAGGTGAGAGGGGTGTGGCTTGACTGTTAAACTTGTATAAAAGGTTTGGGAGCTGGTTTGGGGCCTGTTTACAAGTGGATTTACCTTACAAGTAAAGGCTGATAAACTGCAGAGTGCACTAAGTGTGCCCAGGTGAGAGGGGTGTGGCTTGACTGTTAAACTTGTATAAAAGGTATGTGAGCTGGTTTGGGGCCTGTTTACAAGTGGATTTACCTTACAAGTAAAGGCTGATAAACTGCAGAGTGCACTAAGTGTGCCCAGGGGAGAGGGGTGTGGCTTGACTGTTAAACTAGGATAAAGGATTTGTGAGCTGGTTTGGGGCCTGTTTACAAGTGGATTTACCTTACAAGTAAAGGCTGATAAATTGCAGAGTGCACTAATTGTGCCCAGGCGAGAAGGCAGAAGTTAATAGAAACCGGAGAAGGGGAACTTGTGAGCATGCGAACATTTTCAGTATCAAGTGCAATTCTAGTAAAAGCATAGGAGTTTAAATAAAAGGAGGGCCTTCAAAGAAAAGGGAGGGCAGATTTATAGTGCAAAGGAGGAAAACTTTATATAAATATATTATATTATATACTTTATTTTTCCCACTGAAATTTCGTAGACAATAATAATAATTATGAGTCAGTCCAGTGGTAACCTTATTCAGTGTACATCCTGTCATATGTATGCAATACTAGAACAGATGATCCAGGGTTCATACCTCTGTTAGAGGTGTGAGCATGTTACATAGTTACATAGTATTTAAGGTTGAAAAAAGACTTTCAGTCCATAAAGTTCAACCTTTTAAGATCTCCTTTGATCTGCAATATGCGGATTAACTATTAATTCATTAGTTGTTAATTAATTATTAATCAATTATTTAATGTTTTTTTTTTGTTTGTTTTTTTATTATTATTATTTAGTCCAGAGGAAGGCAAATAGAAAAAAAAAAAAAAAAAGCGAGACTTAGCCAATTGGCTAAAGGGGAAATGTTAAAAATTTGGATCATTACTGTCTCTCTAATTATCCATGATAACCCTGAATACCCTTTTTAATTAGAAATAAATCTAGTCCCCTTTTAAAGTTATCTATCGAATCCGCTGTCACCACCTCCTCTGGTAGAGAATTCCACAGATTAACCACCCTTACTGTGAAGAACCCTTTTCTTTCTTTGAGGTGGAATCTTTTTACTTCTAACCTCAAGTGATATCCTCTTATCAGTTGAAAACCTCTTGGCACAAAAAGCTCCCCCGACAAATCTTTATACTGACCCTGGATGTATTTATATAAGGTAATCATATCTCCTCTTAGACGCCTTTTTTCTAGAGAAAATAAGTTTAATTCTCTGTACCTTTTCCAGCTCTAAAATGTCCTTTTTTTGAAGTGGTGCCCAAAATTGTACTCCATATTCCAAATGAGGGCGTACTAGAGATTTGTATATTTGCAGAATTATATTTGCTTCCCTGGCTTCTATACCCTTCTTAATACATGCTAATATTTTATTTGCCTTTGCAGCTGCTGCTTGGCTTTGAGTACTGTTACCTAGGTGGTTGTCCACAAGCACTCCCAAATCCCTTTCAATATCTGATACACCTAGATTTGCTCCATTAAGATTATAAATTGCAGGGCTATTTTTCCTTCCCAGATGCATAACCTTACATTTGTTCGTATTAAATCTCATCTGCCATTTAGATGCCCATTCCTCAATTTTATGTAAATCCCCTTGGAGGGAAAGCACATCATTTTCTGATTTAATTACCTTGCACAACTTTGTGTCATCAGCGAAAATGGAGACCCCACACTCCAATCCTACCTCTAAGTCATTAATAAATATGTTAAAAAGGAGAGGACCTAATACTGAACACTGAGGAACCCCACTTACCACATTAGTCCAATCGGAGTATGTTCCATTTACAACAACCCTTTGCTTCCTGTCTTTTAGCCAGCTCTCAATCCATGAGCAGATATTTACTGCAATTCCTGTATCCCTTAGTTTGCCCAATAGTCTCCCATGTGGCACTGTATCAAAAGCCTTTGCAAAATCCAAAAAGACTACATCCACTGAGTTGCCTTGATCCAGGTTCCTACTAACCTCCTCATAGAAACTAATTAGATTTGTTTGACATGACCTATCCCTCATAAACCCATGTTGACTCCTACTTATAATCCTCTTCAAATAGACATATTCTTGTATATTATCCCTTATTAACCCTTCTAAAAGCTTCCCCACTACAGAAGTGAGGCTCACTGGTCTATAATTCCCCGGATTTGCTCTTGCTAACCTTTTTAAATATAGTTATCACATCAGCTTTTCTCCAGTCATCTGGTAGAGACCATGTGTTGAGTGAATCTTGAAAAATTAAATATAATGGTTTGGCTATTACAGAACCCAGTTCCCTTAGTACCCTTGGATGTATTCCATCAGGACCCGGGGCTTTATTAACATTTATTTTTTCCAACCTCTTTTGGATTACTTCCTGTGTTAACCAATTATTTGGCAAAGGTAGTGTAGCCCCATTATGTCGCATGTCCCAACCACTGGTACCTCCCTTGTGTATACCGAAGAAAAGAACCTATTTAGCTCATCTGCCTTTTCCTGGTCACTAATTTTCAGACAGCCTGTTTCACATTGTAATGTTCCTATAGCTTCCTTCCTCGCCTTCTTCCCATTAATATACTTAAAAAATATTTTAGGGTTAGTCTTACTCTCTTTTGCAATTAATTTTTCATTTTCTATTTTAGCCAGTCTAAATGCGCTTTTGCAAGCCTTGTTGATTTCCTTGTATTCCCGTAAAGCAGTCTCTGTCCCCTCTTGTTTGTATAATTGAAATGCCTGTTTTTTACTCTGTATCTTGATCTTTAAATCATTGTTAAGCCACATGGGTTGTGATTTACTCCTTTTACTTTTATTCCCACACGGTATATGCTGATGTGTATGTATATTTAGTAAGGATTTAAATGTTGTCCATTTATGTTGCCTCTCTGGAAGCTCAAATTGGAGATCTGGAGAGGAGAATTGCAGCACTTAGTGATATTGATCCACTGGAAAGGGGGTTGGTGCTCACTGAGCACAGTTTAGCTGGGCCTAGCATGGAGGGTGGAGCTGGGGCTAGTGAGGATGTCCAGGGAGGCAGCTGGGTTACAGTTACAAGGGGAAGCAGGGGGAACAGGAGGAGGCAGGCTAGTTCTGAGTTGGCAAACAACAACAGATTTTCCAGATTGAGTGAAACTGTCCATTCAGGAATGGCAATGCCAGATAGAGCTGTTCCCTCTAACAGCCGGGCGAACAGCTCTACTGGAGAAGAGGGAGGGCAGAATAGGCAGAACAGACAGGTTTTGGTTGTAGGGGACTCTATTATTAGGAAGGTAGACAGGGTGATTTGTCACCCAGATCCCAGCAATCGAACAGTTTGCTGTCTCCCGGGTACTCGGGTTCGTCATGTTGTGGATCGGGTAGACAAATTATTGGGAGGGGCTGGAAATGAACCGGCGGTCTTGGTACATATTGGTACCAATGACAAAGTTAGTGGAAGATGGAGTGTCCTAAAGAATGATTTTAGAGAACTAGGTAATAAGTTGAAGGCAAGGACCTCCAAGGTAGTATTTTCTGAGATACTACCAGTGCCACGTGCTAGCCCAGGGAGGCAGAAGGAGATTAGGGAGGTTAATGCGTGGCTAAAGAGGTGGTGCACTAAGGAGAGGTTTGGCTTTTTAGAGCACTGGGCTGACTTCTCACTTCGGTACAATCTCTACAGTAGGGATGGATTGCACCTTAATGATGAGGGAGCTTTTGTACTAGGGGATAGGATGGTAGAAAGGCTGGAGGAGTTTTTAAACTAGTAGGTTGGGGGGAGGGACTAGATATAAGTAATGTGGTAGAAAGTGGTATAAGGGATGAATTAACAACTCATAGGGGAGGAGATGGGGGGAGGGGTAGTATAGTCAATATGGAGGTAGTACTAAGTAATTCAAGTTCAGTGGCAGGCACTTCAGAACTACAGACTCATAACATAAGGTTTTCCTGCCAGAAGCTTGCCAGGAAAAATGGGAGAGTTAGAATTATTAGCAATTAATGAAAAATGGGATTTAATAGGCATTACCGAAATGAGGTGGGATGAATCTCATGACTGGACTGTTAATCTGGATGGTTATAACCTATTTAGGAAAGATAGAGGCAATGGTAAATGAGGAGGAGGGATTTGTCTGTATGTTAAGCCTGAATTTAAGGCTATAGTCAGAGAAGATATTTATGGTGGACCTAGTGATAAAGTTGAATGTTTGTGGGTAGAGTTAAATAGCGGAGCAGCAAATTCCAAAAGAATATTAGTAGGAGTATGCTATAAACCCCCAAATATAGCTGAAAGTGAGGAAATACAATTATTGTTACAGATTGGAAATGCAGCTAAGCACGGGCAAGTTCTAATAATGGGAGATTTTAATTACCCTGAAATAAACTGGATAAATGAGACCAGCAGTTCAGCTAAGGGGAGCAGGTTCTTGAGTACACTCAGGGATCATTATTTGGCCCAGGTTATACAGGAGCCTACTAGAAATGAAGCTATCTTAGATTTACTCATTACAAATAATATTGATATTGTATCAAATGTTGAAATAGGGCAACCTTTGGGAAACAGTGATCACAACACAGTCTCATTTGAGATTGAATTAAAAAAACAACATTTTAAGGGGCCAACAAAAACTCTTAATTTTAAAAGGGCAGATTTTAACGGTCTAAGGGCAGCAATACAAAGTATAGACTGGGACAGAGAACTGATAGGTAAAAACACTGAACATAAATGGACAACATTTAAATCCTTACTAAATATACATACACATCAGCATATACCGTGTGGGAATAAAAGTAAAAGGAGTAAATCACAACCCATGTGGCTTAACAATGATTTAAAGATCAAGATACAGAGTAAAAAACAGGCATTTAAATTATACAAACAAGAGGGGACAGAGTCTGCTTTACGGGAATACAAGGAAATCAACAAGGCTTGCAAAAGCGCAATTAGACTGGCTAAAATAGAAAATGAAAAATTAATTGCAAAAGAGAGTAAGACTAACCCTAAAATATTTTTTAAGTATATTAATGGGAAGAAGGCGAGGAAGGAAGCTATAGGAACATTACAATGTGAAACAGGCTGTCTGAAAATTAGTGACCAAGAAAAGGCAGATGAGCTAAATAGGTATACACAAGGGAGGTACCAGTGGTTGGGACACTGCGACATAATGGGGCTACACTACCTTTGCCAAATAATTGGTTAACACAGGAAGTAATCCAAAAGAGGTTGGAAAAAATAAATGTTAATAAAGCCCCGGGTCCTGATGGAATACATCCAAGGGTACTAAGGGAACTGGGTTCTGTAATAGCCAAACCATTATATTTAATTTTTCAAGATTCATTCAACACAGGGTCTCTACAAGATGACTGGAGAAAAGCTGATGTGATACCTATATTTAAAAAGGGAGCAAGAGCAAATCCGGGGAATTATAGACCAGTGAGCCTCACTTCTGTAGTGGGGAAGCTTTTAGAAGGGTTAATAAGGGATAATATACAAGAATATGTCTATTTGAACAGGATTATAAGTAGGAGTCAACATGGGTTTATGAGGGATAGGTCATGTCAAACAAATCTAATTAGTTTCTATGAGGAGGTTAGTAGGAACCTGGATCAAGGCAACTCAGTGGATGTAGTCCTTTTGGATTTTGCAAAGGCTTTTGATACAGTGCCACATGGGAGACTATTGGGCAAACTAAGGGATACAGGAATTGCAGTAAATATCTGCTCATGGATTGAGAGCTGGCTAAAAGACAGGAAGCAAAGGGTTGTTGTAAATGGAACATACTCCGATTGGACTAATGTGGTAAGTGGGGTTCCTCAGTGTTCAGTATTAGGTCCTCTCCTTTTTAACATATTTATTAATGACTTAGAGGTAGGATTGGAGTGTGGGGTCTCCATTTTCGCTGATGACACAAAGTTGTGCAAGGTAATTAAATCAGAAAATGATGTGCTTTCCCTCCAAGGGGATTTACATAAAATTGAGGAATGGGCATCTAAATGGCAGATGAGATTTAATACGAACAAATGTAAGGTTATGCATCTGGGAAGGAAAAATAGCCCTGCAATTTATAATCTTAATGGAGAAAATCGAGGTGTATCAGATATTGAAAGGGATTTGGGAGTGCTTGTGGACAACCACCTAGGTAACAGTGCTCAAAGTCAAGCAGCAGCTGCAAAGGCAAATGAAATATTAGCATGTATTAAGAAGGGTATAGAAGCCAGGGAAGCAAATATAATTCTGCCACTATACAAATCTCTAGTATGCCCTCATTTGGAATATGGAGTACAATTTTGGGCACCACTTCATAAAAAGGACATTTTAGAGCTGGAAAAGGTACAGAGAAGGGCAACCAAACTAATAAGGGGAATGGAGGGGCTAAGTTATGAAGAAAGACTAACCAAATTAAACTTATTTTCTCTAGAAAAAAAAGGCGTCTAAGAGGAGATATGATTACCTTATATAAATACATCCAGGGTCAGTATAAAGCTTTTTGTGCCAAGAGGTTTTTTAACTGACAAGAGGACATCCCTTGAGGTTAGAAGTAAAAAGATTCCACCTCAAAGAAAGAAAAGGGTTCTTCACAGTAAGGATGGTTAATTTGTGGAATTCTGTACCAGAGGAGGTGGTGACAGCGGATTCGATAGATAACTTTAAAAGGGGACTAGATTTATTTCTAATTAAAAAGGGTATTCAGGGTTATCATGGATAATTAGAGAGACAGTAATGATCCAAATTTTTAACATTTCCCCTTTAGACAATTGGCTAAGTCTCCCTTTTTTTTTTTTCTTTTTTTTTTCTATTTGCCTTCCTCTGGACTAAATAATAATAATAAAAAAACAAACAAACAAAAAAAACATTAAATAATTGATTAATAATTAATTAACAACTAATGAATTAATAGTTAATCCGCATATTGCAGATCAAAGGAGATCTTAAAAGGTTGAACTTGATGGACTGAAAGTCTTTTTTCAACCTTAAATACTATGGGCCTCATTCTATTACCGGCCGTAAATCGGCCGTAAGGCTGCGATTCCTTGCGGGGGTTCAGTTAACTCGCGATTCTATTATACGGCCCCCGCAAGGATCTCATCTTACGGCCGGCCGCATATCTTGGAACCGGCCGTAAGCTGTGAAATATAAAAACGCAAAAATAAATTCAAGCCTGCACTGTACAGCTCTGTAAATGCTAGGGATCATATTGGGGGACATGAGGATTAAAAAAAAAAAAACCACTCTCAAGCTTGCACATCTGCCCAAACCCGAGTTCAAATTAACTGTTTATTTTCCGGCTGCGGCGTGGGTGTGTCTGAGGTGCTCCAAGCACTCTGGACTTTTTACATGGATATTTTACGGATATTAAAAATAAAATATTTTACGGATTTGAGTACAGGATAATTATGTGCTATTTTTTCTAAAACCTAAAATCCCTTTATAGTCTTCTCAAAGTGCAGGATGGCTTTATTTGAGCTATTTTATGTGCTTAATTGGTGCTAGCGAGACCTCTTTCCTGCAAGTAAGCTGCGGCTCGTTTTTAGCCTTGCAGAGAGGTTTCCCGGAGCAATTGAATTGCAAAACTCTTGCGGCCGTTTTAGATCAAAGGCTTTCCTCTGGCGCGAGCGGCCGCAAGAGATAGCAAGGCACCGGCCACAAGCCTGCCGGAGCCTCCGGCCGTAAGGGAATAGAATAGCAGAATAGCTTGCGGACGGTCCTTGCGGCCCCGCAACGGCTGCGGCCGCTAATAGAATGAGGCCCTATGTAACTATGTAACTATGTAATAAGTCCTAACTTACCCTACCCTAGAATCTTATAGTCCATGTGGGCTTGGATGGGTCATCAACCCCCACCCCTATCTAACATATCTTGGGGGTCCCTAAAGACCAATATTTTCCCTAAACCTATCAGCCATGGGGATTCATAAGAATCAGCCAATCAGCAAAGAAGGTTTGCATTCCCATAACTGATTGTCTAATGCATCAGAAAATTTAAGATGGCGACTATATAAATATAGCCTAATTTGATTGGCTATCAATAAACATATCCGACTAGGGGGTGGTAGATTCCTCTCATTCGTTAATATTAAACAATAAGATTGATATAATTTCAATCTCTTTACTCTGAGTGGCTAATATTTGATTGATAGCTATCAGAAGCCTAGACAGTGACTATTAAAGGCAGCTAGAGTCCAAAATGTAAATGTATGAAACTTGATTGTAGACTTGACTTAAGCCCTTAATGCTCTCCTTGCTCCTCTCTTTGGCATATGGCAAAGGCCAAATTCAAAACTGTGTCACGCTAAAAATAGACTGAGTGCAGCACTAGGAGTGAAATAAATTTGTACTCAAAAGAAAAGGATGAGGATTTCATGGCAAGTTTTTGAGGTTCACATGCTGTCTTACAGGCTGCACATTGCCCACTAATGATCTAAAGTTAGCCTACCAATGTTATAAATACTGGTTCTCTCATCAAAAGAAACTGATGGTGTACTGATGGTCCACAGCTGAATCCTACAGTATATTCACTAAACAGCAAAGTGACAGCAAATCTTTCCAAATAGCTTAGTCATCTTAATCATGTCTATACCCCAGTGATAACTAATGCCTTTTAATATTATTGATGCCAAAACTTGTTAGAATAATTATACTTATCTTATGTTAACTTTCTGCTTCTATCGTAATACAATATACAGTGTGAATGGTGTAAATTTGGGTAGAAGATTTCTCCACAAGTTATGATAGCCCTGATGGGGGAGAATCCTGTAATAACATATTGCAATACCTGATTCTCTTTCTTCTGTCAAAAGGGCTTACACCAGTCTACCCCAAAGAAAATTAATTGCATGGACATGGCAACCCCAAGCTTTGTTGTTTCTATCTCTGGGCTAACCCTGTGATAACCATGGTTTCCTCTGTTTGAGCTGTTTAGAGTCTGGAGACTCTCATTCCCATGAATATCCCTAGTGTCTGTACATTTTGGACATTGCATGGGTAACCGCTTTCTGTGCTGATTGTGTCCATGTTGGACATGCCTGATGTTGGTATGTATTTTTTAAGTGTAGTTTTTGTAATTCATATTCTGGGATTCAATTACTGACAGGTCTGTGAGGCCCATTGTGAAGCTGGCTGACACAATGGGAGCATTCAGCATTGAAGACCTCCGGCTGAGTGATTAGGTTAGATGGCCTTCCTATGTCCGTTACATTACCTTTTATTACTATGCACCAAGATTAATTTCATCATTGTGTTTTTCAATAAGTGGTCTTACCCCATTTGACAGTATACAAGCGGGTCAGCTGTATTTCTGGTAGGTAGGAAAGAGTTTTTAATCACTTTGCTTCAGTCCAGCTGCTCAGGAATTCTGTATCTATGTTCTAAAAAAATGCAAGCTTCCTTCCAGGGGAATTCCTAGCACCGATACACAGAAAAATACTAACTGGTGGTGGGTCCAGCTGGTCCTTCTTTGTGACATCCCATAATTCCATTTTTAATAGATTTATTTTATGTTAATTATCACTAGAGGAATAGTTATTATATTTTCAAAATATAGAGAGGTGTTTGTGAAGATAATTGTCCCTTGCAGATTTTTTACTAATAAATCTTAGTGAAAACAATGAAGCTCAGTGCAAAAAGGCACATATATATCATAGCAGGTCATCCTCTTTTCATGAACCCCTATCAATGGTAATGTGGCTAAACAGTATTAGTGGGATATTAGCTGTCAATGTCTGATTTTGGGACTTCCATGAACTCCACAAGCAACACTGTTATTTGGGATCCTAACACGTGTGATTGTGTTTAAGGATTGTGGCAATTTTTCTTTCATTTATGTGTAATGCTTAAAGAATTAATGTGTGCATATAGTTACTGTCATGGTTTCTTGTTTAACATGTACAGTATTTGCTGTTATTGATGTAAGATGTCAGCAATATATTTTACTATATGATTCTGAGGTATTTGGTACAGGCAGACCCCTACTCCCTAGTCTCTCATGCATGAACAATGTACAGCCATAAAATCGGAAGTGACCTAACAAGATAACTCCAAGCTCTGGTGTATCTGGCGACCAGGGAGGAGGTTTATAGCCTAGTAACGGGGTGAGGAGGTCACAGTAAGAAAGCAGACCCCTCATACAAGGAGCTGAATCAGGAAAGGGTGTTTGGCTAAAGAAAGTGGGTAGGGGGAGATGTGGATTTATTGTTTAGTTTTTTAATATATGTCTGTGAAAAAATAAAGAGTCTGTCTCTGTACTAATTGAATGGGACTGCTCATCTATCTATCAGTGTTAGTCTTTAGATAGGATTGAATTGAGGTGTCATCTGCACCCACGATTCTCCAATTCCTCCAAGGTGTTTGCAAAAATAGTATCTGTGACATCACAGGTGGCCCCAAAGCTTTGGGGGACTAATGGATTATTGGGGGCACTGAATACTTGAACTGTAAAAGCCTATGTGACATTCTTATTGCGTGCCCTGTGGGATGGGGGAGCCATGTAGTTCATGGAGAGGGCCACAATATGGGGGTGTTTAGAATTATTGTTGTGGGAATTTATTGATGCAACAGTGGCAACCAGTCATGTTTGGTATTGAAATGCTGTGTTTTCCCCAGAGGAATTAATAAAGTATATTAGCAGGGTCCCTTGGGCAGAGGGATCTGTTCCTATCAAGAATCTACAACTAGACGGTACTACTGGGTAGGTTTGAACTAAGGCCTCCATTAATTTGGGCAAATTGTAGTTACTGGTTCCCGTAATGTAGCCCGTAAAATAATTTACTATTTAATTGGCGTCTTTTAGCTAGCCGCAAAAACATTTCCAGGTTAGAAGCTCAAAAGCCTTGCTGTTGTCAAAATCGTAAGTCCGACCCATCTAAGCCTTTGATCTTGCAAGCCGTAAATGTTACAATGTTAGAAGCTCAATATCCCTGTGGTTTTCAAAATTGTAAATCTGACCAATCTAAGCCTTTGATCTTTCAAGCCCGTAAATGTTACAATTGCAAATCGCTATGCAATTGCTACAATTCCTCAAGCCTGCAATTGTTTTCACATCCATAAATGGCAAATGTAGAAGAACATGCTATGAATACCAGATAGGATTCGCAAGGAGATTAAACACCTGTAAAAGCAAATAAAAAATCCATACTGCACTTTAAAAGACGGGGGAAAACAGTCTCAAGCTTGCAAATCTGCAATAAAAAATATTTCTTATAGCATTTAATTTCTGTGTTATATCAATCTCAGTAGTCAAGGAGTTAATACATAACAGGCTACCCACATGGACTAGAACAGTATTGTCATTTATTTTTATTATTTTGTATATGGCCGGATTGCGAGTCCGATCACATATCGGACTTCTAAACGTTAATTGATTGACGTTTAACCTCAATGTTTTACTGATGTCATGATGGCAGTCTCATTTACTATTGGCTGTTTCTAAATCGGTAGTTACGGCCTTGCTTAATTGATCATGATCATGTCCTGAAATGCTAATTACGGGTGCATAGTTTACGGTTTAGGCTTTCGGACAGGTAGCTGCAGGCTTGTTGAATTTAATCGCTGTGTAACTGTTGCAAATTTCAAGCCCACAGACTTACAGCCAATTTGAAGGCAACTGCAATTGAATGGAGGCCTAGGTTTTTATCAAGCCCAAAAGAAGCAGTAGGTCATTACAGTATCCACTGTAATAGTTTTCAGTTGTGAGTAACGCCTGCGAGATGCATTGCGCACATGCATTGCTCAAAAGATGCTAGCCTTAAACCTGGGGAAATCGAACAACAGCACATGAGCGGTGGAGCTGCGCAACTGTGTGACATATTTGGGTCACAGGGATGGAGGGAGAGAAAGAGGAGACAGAGAGAGGGGGGGCAGAGAGAGAGGAAGGGGGAGAGAGAGGGAGGCAGAGAGAGGGAGGGGGAGAGAGTGGGAGGCAGTGAGAGAGGGAGGGAGGCAGAGAGGGAGGGAGGCAGAGGAAGGGAAAGAGAGGGAGGGAGAGATAGGGAGGGAAAGAGATAGAGAAAGGGCAGGAGAGAGAGAGTGGGGAGGGAGAGAGAGAGGAGAGGGAGAGAGAGAGAGAGAGAGAGAGAGAGAGAGAGAGAGACAGAACACAGAGCACAGAGAAAGAGAACAGAAAGAGACAGAGGTAGCAGAGTCAGAGGACCAAGAGTGCACACACAAAGATAGGGCACAGAGAGAGAGGATGCACAGAAAGTAAGCACACAGAGAGAGAGGGGGCTCACAGATAGAAGGAGAAGGTGCACAGAGAGAGGGTTCAAGGAGAGAGTCAGGGGGCACACAAAGAGAGACAGCACAGAGAAAGATAGAACAGACAATTGAACATAACATATGATACCGTCATTTATGACAGGCAAGTTATTTATAAAGTACATGTTTCCTGACCACAATAGTGCTAGTAATACATTTTATTGCAGCTCCCACTGTCATATAATCTCACAACTCAGGTATTGTGCCAGAATGCACATGTTTAGAACTTTGAAGAATTGATAAAAAAATTATATTATAGGCCACTTTAAGACAAAATACTATAAAAATAATTAGAGCATTGATTATAAACTGTCAGTATGGGGTGTCAGTTCAGTGGAAACCTGTATTAACTTTTTTCAAACACACGTATTTCTATAAAAATGCAATTGTTTATATTAGGCTTTTTTTAAGCACATAAGAATAAGCTGTATTGTAGAATTATATGTGCAGAGTAAATTTATAGTGTAGGTATTTAATCACTGTCTAAGCACAAATTAGTGGACTATCACATTCTTTGTACTTGATTCTAATAAACAGAGCTTTTCTTGTGCTGCCAACCACCGGTTAATATCCTATTTCCATGTTCCATAGTTTTATAAAGGACCTTATTATGTTAAATAATTTAGGTGGAAGAATTTAGACTCTGAAAATAAATCTGTTAAAAAAAGAGATTTGCCGGAGGCATCACAAGTGCTACGTGAGATGCGTACAAAACAGAAAGCCTCTCTCAGGTTGCTCCCTGTTTGGTGACAGATAGGCTTCTGGAATCCAGTTCAATGATTTTCTAAAGTCGATGGTTTAAGATCCACCCATGTCACACGGAGGTACCTTTTGTCTGACTGGGGATTATGTTACTCTAATCCAAAGCTCATAAAACTAAATGTAACACATACATCTTTGTCAAGATTTTGTGAGAACATTATCAGGGATGCAGATTTTAAGGCCTTAGGCAGAATATATATTTTGTCAACACCGTATGTTAACAATAAAAGATTATACACAAAAGACGCTACTTATATCACTCTGCTGAAAGGAGCAAGGGACACCCTATTTTGACTATTATATTTATAGATCTGTGTAGATATATACATATATGTATAAAGAAATATATACTGAAATATAGAAAATATTTTTTTTTAAAAATGTTTTATCATTTAAAAGGCTTGCAATATACTTGTACATATAAACTCTGTATCTGATTATTTTAAAATTCTGTATGTATTATACCTATTTGAGCAATTTTAGTGAAAACATTGGTGATTTGTGATTAAAGAGTAATACATTAATATTAGAGGTGTTTAAAATAATCATCATCGTATTTGATTCCATAGTATGACTATCACTGCTTCCCTTTAACACTTGCAGCTCATGTCTATTTTATAATTGTATAGTTTAATTATAGTTATAATTGAGTATTTAAATAATTGTCTTTAAGTACCACATACTATTGATGCCCTATGCCATTCAGTTGTCATCAAACAGCACTGAGTATCATTGACATGCGTTGGCAAATACTGCATCATGTTGCACTACTTTGAAACTAAAGACAACTGATGAAAACCACAACACAAAAACCATCTGTAAAAATGGGGTTCAATTACAGATATTTCCAGACTAAGCACTGATCATGCAAGTCTAGAGACTTTCAAAAAAAAGCAAAGATAGACGGAGGAGTCAGACATTTACAGCCTTATTAAATTGCGATTTGGCAAATTGAAAAGGGCGCTATATAAGCACAGAGCATATATGTTTTAGATACGTTTTTAGTTAGTGATCTTCTATCCAAAAGCAAGGTCTTCACTAACTAAAAACTTCTGTACAAAACTATGCTATGTGCTTATATAGAGCCCTATTCAATTGGTCGTTTTGCAATTTAATAAGGCTGTTAGCTTTTAATGTACACAAAAGTACATTTGCATGCCTAAAAAAAGGTAATACACTTCAGAATCTCATGAAATACAGTGTTTGCACTGTACTCTGGGAAAATGGTTGTTGTATGCAAATGAGCCCAGATTGCATTTTCATTTTTTAATCCGATATCATTTTAAATACTGCTCCTTTATAGCCTGCTGCTATAACACAGCATTTGAGCATATCATACGATGGATTTGCATGAGTCATTTCCTCATGACTCAAATCTTTCTATTGTCCAGTTTCCCAGAGTGCAGTGCAAACACTGTATTTCTTAATATCAAGGGGAAACATGTTTATTAACTTATTTTTACATATGCAAATGTACACACAAATGTACTATAAAAGGGCATTTCTCACTACTTTGCCCAAAATAAGTTAAATTAATTAGTGGTTGATATATGTTTGAAATAAAAGACACATGCACATATCTTTTTGGCTGATGCATGTTTTCTTTTCTTTACCTCTGCAGAAGTTTCAATGCAATGAGACAACATGGACTGAATACCACACCTCAGCATATTACCTTTGTTTAATCATTTTCTATCTTATTAACATAATACTAATGATTTACATTATCCACAGTAAATGACCTGTACCCTCTGAGCCTCTTCGTTATAATCAGGATCCTCAAAATGGATCCAGGGAAAATTCTTGCACTGACCAGCCCAAACACAAATCAAAACTTACTTAACCAAATGATAAGATTTTAAAATCGCAAACCTTGACAGGGTGAATAGATAAATTGATTAATAAATGATATGCCTAAACTCATTGCAACCACATCACTAAGTCATACAATACAGGTACATAGGGCATTCATTCCCACAGAATTTAAGTGGATGCATAATGAGACTCTTGTTACAAACAGAAAAGCACCGTGAACACCGAGCCAAAAGAGGTATTTAATAGTGCTAAATGTAGAATACAAAATAAAATAAAAAATGTTTGCAGAACAGCTAGGTAAAATTGTCTCAAAACAGAGAGGAGTATATCACTAACATCAGAAAAGCACTGACTATGGTCATCTGTGGGCAGCCATTATAAAATTCATGCCTCATTGCCAGTGATGCTGAAAAATATTTGACAGAATGGTTTGGAATTTATATTGACGTTGATTATTGATTATACATAAATTTCAAAGCATCTCTAATTTGACCTGCAACATTTATAACCAATTATGAGATCCACAGAGGCACTAGACAGGGGTGCCTATGTTTAACACATTTTTCAACAATGTCTGAAACTGCTAACTTTATATATATATATATATATATATATATATATATATATATATATATATATATATATATATATATATATATATATATATATATATTCTAAAATAAAATATTTAGCTCAACTAACTCTAGATCAGGACAAATTGCTTTTCATGTCCCCACAGGCAGGATCTCTCCTACATAAAATTTCACCTCCAAAATTATCTATAAGCAGGACGCCACAATAGCTCCTACTGAACCAACTATGCTATGACAAAACACACAGTTAAAGACAGTCTCCAAAAATGTAAATTCCTCAGAGCCAATCGTCTCTCTTTAAATACACAATCTAGTGCATGAAGAAACAACAGTAGGAACTATAACTCCAACACAAGAAATGTGACATGAAATTGCTCAAAAGGCTAGCAGCAAAAGGAAGGCTCATCCCACAGATGCAATTTTAATCTGATTACCAGTTTATGATTTACAGTACGATTTCCAATTTACAATTAAGTATACTTGACTTGTTTGCACTACATTAAAATCTTGTTGACTAATAAAAAAACATAATTTCTCATATGTTTTACAGATATCCCTCTATGACTTTTGTCCCATGTATTCCTGTTTGGTGTAAATGAAAACTAAGGACTTTATCCACCTCGTAGACATAGCTACCAAACCGTAAAATCCAACTCTGCAATACTTTGTATCCGTGAGATTCCAAATCAAATATTTGAGCTCTTGCCCTGTCAATAAAATGAATAAATAAATAAATAAATAAATAGAAACATGGAAACATAGAAACAAATTTGGTGGCTGATAGGAACCAAAATGGCAGATCTGGTCTACCCATTTTATCTTCTTTAATGTTTTGCTTAATTACGCCTTAAAATAGCCTTATGCTTATCACAAACGTGACTGAAATTCTTAAAGGGTATGAAAAAAAATCAGCATTAGTTCTGAATCCTGTGTCCAAAATATATGAAGACTAGCACTTTTCATATTAACACTTTATAATTATTTGCACCCTTTGTACAACTCCTCAAGAATTCCATATACCCAAAGGAAACATTCCTGTGTCTGATAATATTTTAACATATTTTAATCTATTTAATAAAAGTGAAGTTTTAAAGTTTGTCTCCAAGGAGATTTGATAAAATAGGTGTGCACAAGAATAGGGATCCCTTGTAAATATTTTCTGTAACTTGAAAATGAAAAAAAAAAGGCATGAAAAAATACCAAAATAAACATTTAAACACTTACCTTGAAGTTAGCAAAATCAATTATAATTTATGACAGTTTAAAATCAAGGTTAACAGCCCCTCCATAATTTGTTTTGGCCAATCCGGTTAGATGAGAAATTTGAGGCATAGCACTATGTTAGATGCTATGGCAACAGCACACAGCATACACAAGAAGCAGGGATGAGTCATATCCCAGCAGTGACTGGGAGGCTGACAACACTGCTCTACTATTGACTGAGCAAGCAAGAGCAGGTAAATAGTGGGTTAATATTGCACCCCGGATGCTGCATGCTGATTGGGTTTAATGAGATGTGCTGTATACATATAGACTGCTTTTTGCCTATAGAGTGTAGAACTGTATTAATCCAGCTCACTCAGATATACCTTTAACTGTGATTGCCCATACCACTTCTACTGGAAGGCTGTTCCACTTATCTACTAATCTTTCTGTAAAGTAGTACTTACCTTTCATCTTCAGATCATGTCTTCTTGTCCTTGCAGTCATATTTTTTTAATACAAAAGAAGACAGCATATTTACCACAAACTACAAATGTGAATGAATCAAGCAACAATGGCTCAAATATAAAAGCACCAGAAATCACCATATATAAGACTGAACAAGAAATGCTATAAGGCCAGTGAGCAAAGTAAGAGTAAATTGTAAGTGAGAAGCAGTCACGTGAGTTTAGACCATCCAGAGAGGTTTTAGTAGCCAAGAATATTAAACTAGCAAGATATACTGTTGCATGCAACTCATTTCAAAGACTCCACGGGTTTCTTCTTCTGATGCAATGTGATGACATTAAAAAGTTAACAGACTAAAGGAAAAATATCTGTGACTGGATATATCTGTCTCCTTCTAAAGTGTGAAACACAGATGATCCGGCTAAAGCTGTATGAGAGGCACTGTCCAAATTACTACAAGCTTTGTAAAGCAGAAAGTTACGTCAGTTCAGGCTAAACTATTTCTGACAACCAAAATACTAAAAATAGAAGCTATAATTTTGTAATCTAAAAGGGAAAATCAGTTCAAGAGAGACTGAACAAAAACAAACAAGAAATGGCGACACATAAACTAAATATATGGTTAACAGCCATCTTTAAAGCAGGTATCTGGACTTCTGAGGATTCTCTACAATTGTTCCTGATTATGTATTAATTTTGTGATTAATATCTGTTTAATATCTGTTTATTATATCTACTGACATAGCCACTTTCATCTAGCTATAATTGTGTTTCCTCTGTACCATCCCCCACCATTTGCATTGTTTGTTAAGCCATGTGTTGTGGGCAGTAACTTACACCCCAACCTAAATTGTCTCCCATTTGCTTTCAGATAATTCTGGCCTACTCCTCACTCTCTCCCTGGCTCAATTCCCTCGCTCCCTGCCCCTCACCCAACCCACCCCTTGTTAGCTTTAATTTATTGAGTCACACTAATCTTCTACACCTGACCAATTAGCAGCTTCTGCTACCTATTCCTATTAACTCTTTACACTATGTTTCCTCTCACCTGCTTCTTCCTTATATCCCACTGCATTTTCCTCAGTCTCTTCTTAACTTCTGCACCTTTTGTCTCCAACACAACCATCTCACCTCTCATGCCTTCCTCTCCTCTTTTACTCACACATGAACTCCTTCTACTTAAGCTGCGGTTAAACTATGTGCCTCCTGACATTCCCATCTGCAGGTCACATTATCTGACCACTAGGGGCAGATACCATATTACATAATAGTGCCACACACTTTATATCACATCTTTTCCCTCTCTAACTAATGGGTAACCTAACCTTTATTGTCACAACTTCCTTCCTATATACCTGACTTCCTTCCTAACCTTGCTACTCTTCCCAGGTCTCTGCCTCTTCCATTACCTTTAGATTGTAAGTGGCGAGTGTGTAATCTTGTGGGGTGCTTTTGGTAAAAAAGCATTTCTTACAAGTCTTGCAGCTCAAAACAGGGCCCTCCATCTTCAGCTTGTTGTCATTTTTGTATATTTCCTTGTTCTTCTCCCCTGTACAGCGCTACGGAATATGTTGGCGCGATACAAATAAAAGTTAATAATAAAACACTTTGTAGCTACTTCTAAGTAGTTATTTACTATGGTTTTAGTGAGTTCCTGCAGCATAAGCATTAGTTTTCTACATAGTAAGTTTTGATTTCCTTCACTTCGATCAATACACAAAACACGTGTATTTTTTCAACAAATATATTTGAAACTTAAACTACCATGTGAATATATATATTTTAATGTTGGAGGGTTAGACTTGCCTTTGAGCTATAACATTGTGGTTCACAAGTTAAAATATATTATTTATAATTTTAAAGCAATGCTCATATTATAAAGTTCAATATTAGGCTATTAATACATTGATGGTCCATGAAACGGATGTCTTTGTGTAAGGACCAGTTGTTGTGGAGCCTAGTTGAAGGGCTGTGAGGCTCAGTAGTAAATGGTAAAGATCTGAGGCAAAATAATGGTCACACGATAGACAAGTGTACATATACACAGGACATCTGAGAAACAACATTGAAGAATTTAGTATATCAAGTACTACTGATCCTTGTAACATGTGGATAAATGTCCACTGATTCAGGCAAACAAAAACAAAAAACAATTGAAATATTGCCAATTGTTTCATAAGGGAACAAAAATAAAATTCCTTCCTCACCCCAGATACTGGCAATCAGATTCCTCCCTGGATCAATACGGCTTCTCTAGTTATCCAAGATAAACCTGAATGCCCTTTTTATTTAAAAATATATCCAGCCCTCGTTTAAAGTTATTTATCAAATCTGATGGTAGAGAATTCCACAGTTTAATTGTCCTTAAGGTGAAGAGCCCTTTTCTTTCTTCTTTTTTCTTCTAACCTCAAGGTATGTCCTCCATTGAGCACTGTTACAAAGGTGATTGTCCACAAGCACCCCTGAATCCCTTTCTATCTTTGATACCCCTAGGACAACCCCCCTCCCCCTAGATTAAGTTAATAGAGGACAACAGATATATAAAAATTAAACCTATTCATGCATTACCATGTTTGGACAATATATATATTGATATATATATATATATATATATATATATATATATATATGTATACTTCCTGTCCTGGGAGCAGAGATGAATTATCCCCCAGATTAGAACATTTGATATTATGTAAATATTATTTGTAATTATTTTCTCTGAGTATACTCAAGAACCTGCACCTCTTAGCTGAACTGCTGGTCTCATCCATCCAGTTTATTTCAGGCTGGGTAAAATCTCCCATTATCAAAACTTGACCATGCTTAGCTGCATTTCAAATATGTAGCAATATCTGCAATTCCTCAAATGAAATTATATTTGGGGGTATATAGCAGATTCCAACAAATATTCTTAGGATTTGCTTCTCAACTATTTAACTCAACCCACAAGGATTCAACATTATTGCTACCCCTATCTTTCCTAAATAGGTTATATCCATCCAAACAGGCCAGTCATGAGAGGCATACCACTATGTTTCTGTAAAGCTTATCAAGTCTCATTTCTAGTTTACTGCTAATAATTCTAGCTTGTCCATTTTCCCTGGCAAGCTTTTTGCTAATGCTTACACTATGTTTTCATGACTTTGCCGTTTTGAAGTGCTTGCCAGTGTATTTGATTTACTTAGTAATACTTCCCTATTGTCTATAATAACCCTCCCCCTTCTCCTCCCCCATGAGTGCTCCCGGCACTGGGAAGCTACGGTTCATTGAGGGAACCATGAATGCCAACATGTACTGTGACATACTGAAGCAGACCATGATCCCCTCCCCTCGGATACTGGGCCTCAGGGCAGTATTCCAACATTACAACGACCCCCAAACACACCTCCAAGATGACAACTGCCTTACTAAAGAAGCTGAAGGTAAAGGTAACGGACTGGTCAAGCATGACACCAGACCTAAACCCTATTGAGCATCTGTGGGGCATCCACAAACCGAAGGTGGGGGAGTGCAAGGTCTCTAACTTCCACCAGCTCTGTGATGTCATTATGGAGCAGTGGAAGAGGACCCCAGTGGCAACCTGTGAAGCTCTGGTGAACTCCATGCCCATGAGGGTTAAGGCAGTGCAAAAAATAATGGTGGCCACACAAAATATTGACACCTTGGGCCCAATTTGAACATTTACACTTAGGGGTATACTCACTTTTTTTGCCAACGGTTTAGACATTAATTTCTGTGTGTTGAGTTATTTTCAGGGGACAGCAAATTTACACAGTTATACAGGCTGTACACTTCCTGATTTACATTGTAGCAGAGTGTAATTTCTTCAGTGTTGTCACATGAAAAGATATAATAACATATTTACAAAAATGTGAGAGGTGTACTCACTGTTGTGAGATACTGTATATTGTGAACTCAATAAGCAGGTGTGAGAATGTAAGGAGCCGGGGACAGATTATTGAGGGCCGTTATGTAAGCCATAGGCTGAACTGCTCCTTGTATCCAGCTCTCAGGGAGTTAAAACACTTAAATTCACCTGGTCCAGTGCTTCACTATAAAAACCCCAAGAAGCCCCAGTGAAGGGGAGGGGGTGTGCTGCTGATTAGGCTCTGTCCTGAGTAGTTTGGAAGCTGAAGCCAGAAGCTGGGGCCTTGCCTAGGAGTCAAGCTGGAAGGAGCCTGTAAAGTACAGCTAATTGAGAGGACTGACAGCTGCCTGAATTGCTGCGGGATGACCAAGGTGAATCATTTGGAGAAGCAATGTGGTGAGTGAGATCCTGCGGTTTCTTGGAGTTGAAGGTACCAGACTGATTATGCCCCAGGGAAGTTGCTGAGTGTGGAACTGACAGAGGCCCTGTTTGAAGGTACCAGACTGATTATGCCCCAGGGAAGTTGCTGAGTGTGGAACTGACAGAGGCCCTGTTTGAAGGTACCAGACTGATTATGCCCCAGGGAAGTTGCTGAGTGTGGAACTGACAGAGGCCCTGTTTGAAGGTACCAGACTGATTATGCCCCAGGGAAGTTGCTGAGTGTTTGACCGGTACATATGCAATAATTTAATACTGCTGTATCAAAGGGTCCCTGGGGTGAAGCATACAGGAGAGATGGGCGGGCCCTATGCTTCATCCGCGGCTACTGATGTAGAAACTTAGAAAAGACTACCGATATACAAGAGACTGTTTGTATCCTGGCCACAAGGTGGCAATATAGCAATAGTCCGAGACTATTTGTAGCCTGGCCACAAGGTGACAATCTTTCAATAACCAGAGACTATTCGGAACCTGGACACAAGGTGGCAATATAGCAGTAGTCGGAGACTATTGTAGCCTGGCTACAAGGTGGCAATCTTTCAATAACCAGAGACTATTTGTAACATGGCCACAAGGTGACAAATTATAAGGATTAAAAGACTGCCTTTGTCCTTGCCACTAGGTGGCGCTATTCCTACGAAATTACTCCTTCCCGAGTACAACGGAGTTGGAGCTCCGTCCTGAAGACACCGGGGTGTAGTCTTTTTTGTCCCTGTTGCAGGTAAGCTGCACAGGTATAGTCAGGGCGTTCCTGTATCACAGTCAGTCCGTATATGTAGATGTTTATTTTCTTTATTTAAGCAGAGTTACTGCTCCTGTTTGTTTTTTGTTATTTCATAATAAACATGTTTGCTGCCTCACCCGAAGGTATCCGTTTCTAACTCAAGAAAGCACAGCTCTACACGGCCATCCTGGTCACACAGGTCTGAGGTTCTTCTTTATATTTTAGGATGTTTTGTCTATACCAGAGAGGATTTTGCTTAACCCAAGGCTGACATGGGAAACATAACCAGAAATACAGTAACAGCTCAGCAGGCTGTGAATCTTACAACTCAAGTGTTGTGTTGGTAGAGTCAGGGAGTTGAAATCTAGACCCTAAATAAATAAAAACAGCAGCTAAACACAATGAGTTGATGGAACAGCTGCAGTGAAAGAATGAACATGTGATGGTACTTTAGAAACATCTGGCATATTAGTGTGCTAACAGCCAGATCAATTAAACAATTTTCCCAGACAGAATAAAGTAATATGCATGTGTCTGGTTGCATTTCAACACATTCCCAATAATAAAATAGCCAATGTGAGGTATTACATTCAGAGATCCAGAAAAAAATATTTATGTCCAAGAGTATATGACGCTTCTTGAATCAGCTGCAGATGCACAGGGATTGCTTTGAAACTCCAGGGTGGCTCCACTTTTTTACTCAAGAGATGACGAAAGAAGATAAAAATAGATTTGAGAAAGGAAACTGAACATTTTTCATCACAATCAAAGGAAGGTCACTAAACAGTATACCTAGATACACTTGGGAAAGATACAGTTCTTTATAATTCATGGAAGAACCAAAAATATATATGGTATTGTTTGCCAATTGATTCATATGGCAGCTATGGCCTTTTATCGGTAGATAATTCAAGTGGCTGGTTGTCCTTTTTCCCTCTGGAAGGAGCTGGAGATATTCTAGCTGTAACAGATTGGTTAAGGGTAAAGCCATTATTATTATTATTTTTATTATCCTTTATTTGTAATCCGTCAACATATTCTGTAGTGTTAATACAGGGTTGATACATGCAAAAACAATTATAACAAATTACAAAAGAATGGATGCTGTTTTTGGATGAAATCACTAGTGTTTGCTTGTTGTATAGGTTTCATTTGAGAACTTAAAGGAACTCTGCCACCCCAACAGGCTTTATCTTAATAAAGATGACTATATATCTTACTAGCCAATTTTCTCTACAGTAAATCATTTGTAAATTATTATCATTGTTTTTGTGACTACATTATGTTAATGCGCTGCTCAGGATGATAATTTGTGATTTGGAGTACATGATAAAGGTGGGAAAAGAGATAACAGCATAACATTTTGGGACATTGTTCTGGGGACTACAGAGATAAGCAAGTAGACTGAGGTTTTGAGTATTACATCAAAGCATATGATTAGTATTTGGGAACTGTATACTGTAATACATGGCAACGCAAGTATTTTTTTATAAAATTCACATCTGAATGTCTTTATGAAAATGATGTCACGGTCTGAAATCCAAATTTCAATATAATGGCATTCAGGATGGCACAGTTATTATTATTATCCTTTATTTATAACGCGCTTACATATTCTGCAGCACTATACAGGGGTTAGGTACAAGTAGAAACAATTTCCCCACAATGAAAATAATGGAAGACCCTGTTATTGAGCTTTCAATCAAATATACACAGTGCTTTCCCTAAAGCACCTAAAAAGATTGAAAACTTGCAAACTTAGGGCCCTATTAAATTCCAGCCTCGTAAATAAGAGGCTTCTACTTAAGCCCTACGTACTGCAAAGTTTCTCTAACTTACAATGCTATTAAATTAGCCCTGCTGCGAGCAACGTGTGAGCTACGCAGCAGGCCCGTACGTATCTACACTGCGTAAATGTACATGAGGAGTGACAGCCTGCGAGATGATATCGCAGGCTCCCACTCCTCATCAAGTGCTGCGGGGGTCCTAAAAGGGACCTCCGCGGCAGTCCCCCACATAAGCATTGCCGTGGGGGGTACTCCAAACCCCCCCCAGGCACCTAAAATGAACCCCCCCTCAATGCGGGGGTCCCTGTCGGGACCCCCGAAGTGTCCTCACATGAACACCTTGCTGCAGGGGTCCATAGGAACCCCCGCAGCCCCCACACATTAACCCCTTGCAGCGGGGGTCCCCGATCGGCACTGATCAGGCCCCCGCTGCATTTAAAACTTTTAAATTCCCCGCCGCGGCTCCTTAAAGGGGCCGCGGCACACTATTACCCAATCCCGGCCGCGGCACTTAAAATTAACCCCCCTCTATGCTGGGGGTCCCCATCGGGACCCCCGAAGTGTCCCCACATAAACCCATTGCAGGGGGGGGTCCCCGATCTGCATAGATCAGGCCCCCCGCAGCATTTAAAACTTTTAAATTCCCCGCCGCGGCTCCTTAAAGGGGCCGCGGCACACTATTACCCAATCCCGGCCGCGGCACTTAAAATTAACCCCCCTCTATGCTGGGGGTCCCCATCGGGACCCCCGAAGTGTCCCCATATAAACCCCCTGCAGCGGGGGGCCCCGATCGGCACCGATCGTGACCCTGCTGCAATTCAATTTTAAATTTCCCGCCTCGCGGGTCCTCAAAGGACCGTAAAGGTCCTGAAAGGACTCGCACTAAAAATATTAACCCCAGGCAACTATAATTACCCCATTAACTCATGATGGTCAATCCAGACCACCATAAGGCCTAAATTAACCCATTAACTCATGGTGGTCAATCCAGACCACCATAAGGCCTAAATTAACCCATTAACTCATGGTGGTCAATCCAGACCACCATAAGGCCTAAATTAACCCATTAAGTAATGATGGTCAATCCAGACCACCATAAGGCCTAAATTAACCCATTAACTCATGGTGGTCAATCCAGACCACCATAAGGCCTAAATTAACCCATTAACTCATGGTGGTCAATACAGACCACCATAAGGCTCTATTTAACCCCATCAGTCCCATAAGGGTATATTATTACCATTATGGGCCTGTTACAACCCAACATTAACCACATAAGTGCCATGATGGTCCTCAAGGACCATCATGACACTAACTACAAACACTACACTATAACCCCCAATAAACCATTTAATCTAAACTAACCCCCCTCTACACTAATCTTTTAACACTTACACTACCTACCTACACTACCTACCCCCTAATAAACCTCCCCAACACTCTAATTACAAAAAACAATAAACCTACAGCACAGAAAACAAAAAACCTACAGTACAAAAAACAAAAAAACCTACAGTACAGAAAAAATAAAAATTACAACCCCACCCCCCACTACAGAAAACAAAAAAATACATTACAACCCCACCCCCCACTACAGAAAATAAAAAAAATTACACACCTGAAAAGGAAAGACAGATAAACACAATACAATAATACATATAATACATTACATACATTACATACAATACATGACATTACATATAATATATTAAATATAATATATTAAATATAATATATTACATATAATACATTACATACATTACATACAATACATGACATTACATATAATATATTAAATATAATATATTAAATATAATATATTACATATAATACATTACATACATTACATACAATACATGACATTACATATAATATATTAAATATAATATATTAAATATAATATATTACATATAATACATTACATACATTACATACAATACATGACATTACATATAATATATTAAATATAATATATTAAATATAATATATTACATATAATACATTACATACATTACATACAATACATGACATTACATATAATATATTAAATATAATATATTAAATATAATATATTAAATATAATATATTACATATAATATATTACATATAGTCCTAATCAAATACCCCCTATCTATCTAACATACAATCTATTTAATTTAAAATAAATCCTAACTATATCAAATACATCCCCCTATCTATCTAATATACAAAAAATCCTAACTACATACACAGACCCTTATTCTAAAATAAAATAAAATAATTACAGTCCTAACTACATACACAGACCCTAATTCTAAGCTAAAATCAATAAATTAAGACCACTTACCTTTAAGATGTTGCTTCAGATCACTAACCTATGGGTCAAACAAAAATAAAAATTAGTACAAAACATTAACATCAAATAAATAAACATTATATACATTCTACATATTCAACTCACCTTTACAGCATGTCCAGTCACTGTTAAGCTCTTCCGGCGCGGCCCTGTTAAAAAAAAAAAACACAATACATGAATACATGAATACAATATATAAACAATAAATAAAATACACAAATAAACATCTAAATATACATTTAACTTACCTCCCCGCGATGTCCCCGGCCTTCTCTCCTTCAGCCCCGGCTGGGCCGCGGAACCATCCGCGCTCTAAAAAAAAATAAAAAAAAAAATAACGGAGGTCTGCACTGGCAGACCTCCCCGACGCTACTGAACCTCCCGGAGTCGTTTCCGGGAGGAAATTGGCATTGGCGGCTTGTGATTGGCTGAAAAAGCTGTCAGCCAATCAAAAGTCGTCAATGTAGGAGCCAATCAGGATGCGCAGATGTCTTCTACCAATCACTCCGTGGGGGTGTATCCCATAGTGATTGGCTGAAGGCATCTGAGCGTTGTGATTGGTTCCCATAAAGATAGACAAGTGTTTTAGCCAATCAGGGTGGGATATTGGGGTGTATCCCATCCTGATTGGCTCACACATTGACGACTTTTGATTGGCTGAAATTGATAGACAGCTTTTTCAGCCAATCACAAGCCGCCAATGCCAATTTCCTCCCGGAAACGACTCCGGGAGGTTCAGTAGCGTCGGGGAGGTCTGCCAGTGCAGACCTCCGTTAGTTTTTTTTCTTTTTTTTTTTTAGAGCGCGGATGGTTCCGCGGCCCAGCCGGGGCTGAAGGAGAGAAGGCCGGGGACATCGCGGGGAGGTAAGTTAAATGTATATTTAGATGTTTATTTGTGTATTTTATTTATTGTTTATATATTGTATTCATGTATTCATGTATTGTGTTTTTTTTTTTTAACAGGGCCGCGCCGGAAGAGCTTAACAGTGACTGGACATGCTGTAAAGGTGAGTTGAATATGTAGAATGTATAGAATGTTTATTTATTTGATGTTAATGTTTTGTACTAATTTTTTTTTTTGTTTGACCCATAGGTTAGTGATCTGAAGCAACATCTTAAAGGTAAGTGGTCTTAATTTATTGATTTTAGCTTAGAATTAGGGTCTGTGTATGTAGTTAGGACTGTAATTATTTTATTTTATTTTAGAATAAGGGTCTGTGTATGTAGTTAGGATTTTTTGTATATTAGATAGATAGGGGGATGTATTTGATATAGTTAGGATTTATTTTAAATTAAATAGATTGTATGTTAGATAGATAGGGGGTATTTGATTAGGACTATATGTAATATATTATATGTAATATATTATATTTAATATATTATATTTAATATATTATATGTAATGTCATGTATTGTATGTAATGTATGTAATGTATTATATGTAATATATTATATTTAATATATTATATTTAATATATTATATGTAATGTCATGTATTGTATGTAATGTATGTAATGTATTATATGTAATATATTATATTTAATATATTATATTTAATATATTATATGTAATGTCATGTATTGTATGTAATGTATGTAATGTATTATATGTAATATATTATATTTAATATATTATATTTAATATATTATATGTAATGTCATGTATTGTATGTAATGTATGTAATGTATTATATGTATTATTGTATTGTGTTTATCTGTCTTTCCTTTTCAGGTGTGTAATTTTTTTTATTTTCTGTAGTGGGGGGTGGGGTTGTAATGTATTTTTTTGTTTTCTGTAGTGGGGGGTGGGGTTGTAATTTTTATTTTTTCTGTACTGTAGGTTTTTTTGTTTTTTGTACTGTAGGTTTTTTTGTTTTTTGTACTGTAGGTTTTTTGTTTTCTGTGCTGTAGGTTTATTGTTTTTTGTAATTAGAGTGTTGGGGAGGTTTATTAGGGGGTAGGTAGTGTAGGTAGGTAGTGTAAGTGTTAAAAGATTAGTGTAGAGGGGGGTTAGTTTAGATTAAATGGTTTATTGGGGGTTATAGTGTAGTGTTTGTAGTTAGTGTCATGATGGTCCTTGAGGACCATCATGGCACTTATGTGGTTAATGTTGGGTTGTAACAGGCCCATAATGGTAATAATATACCCTTATGGGACTGATGGGGTTAAATAGAGCCTTATGGTGGTCTGTATTGACCACCATGAGTTAATGGGTTAATTTAGGCCTTATGGTGGTCTGGATTGACCATCATTACTTAATGGGTTAATTTAGGCCTTATGGTGGTCTGGATTGACCACCATGAGTTAATGGGTTAATTTAGGCCTTATGGTGGTCTGGATTGACCATCATTACTTAATGGGTTAATTTAGGCCTTATGGTGGTCTGGATTGACCACCATGAGTTAATGGGTTAATTTAGGCCTTATGGTGGTCTGTATTGACCACCATGAGTTAATGGGTTAATTTAGGCCTTATGGTGGTCTGGATTGACCATCATTACTTAATGGGTTAATTTAGGCCTTATGGTGGTCTGTATTGACCACCATGAGTTAATGGGTTAATTTAGGCCTTATGGTGGTCTGGATTGACCATCATTACTTAATGGGTTAATTTAGGCCTTATGGTGGTCTGGATTGACCATCATTACTTAATGGGTTAATTTAGGCCTTATGGTGGTCTGGATTGACCATCATTACTTAATGGGTTAATTTAGGCCTTATGGTGGTCTGGATTGACCATCATTACTTAATGGGTTAATTTAGGCCTTATGGTGGTCTGTATTGACCACCATGAGTTAATGGGTTAATTTAGGCCTTATGGTGGTCTGGATTGACCATCATTACTTAATGGGTTAATTTAGGCCTTATGGTGGTCTGGATTGACCATCATTACTTAATGGGTTAATTTAGGCCTTATGGTGGTCTGGATTGACCATCATTACTTAATGGGTTAATTTAGGCCTTATGGTGGTCTGGATTGACCACCATGAGTTAATGGGTTAATTTAGGCCTTATGGTGGTCTGGATTGACCACCATGAGTTAATGGGTTAATTTAGGTCTTATGGTGGTCTGGATTGACCACCATGAGTTAATGGGTTAATTTAGGCCTTATGGTGGTCTGGATTGACCATCATGAGTTAATGGGGTAATTATAGTTGCCTGGGGTTATTATTTTTAGTGCGAGTCCTTTCAGGACCTTTACGGTCCTTTGAGGACCCGCGAGGCGGGAAATTTAAAATTGAATTGCAGCAGGGTCACGATCGGTGCCGATCGGGGCCCCCCGCTGCAGGGGGTTTATATGGGGACACTTCGGGGGTCCCGATGGGGACCCCCAGCATAGAGGGGGGTTAATTTTAAGTGCCGCGGCCGGGATTGGCTAATAGTGTGCCGCGGTCCCTTTAAGGAGCCGCGGCGGGGAATTTAAAAGTTTTAAATGCAGCGGGGGGCCTGATCTATGCAGATCGGGGACCCCCCCTGCAATGGGTTTATGTGGGGACACTTCGGGGGTCCCGATGGGGACCCCCAGCATAGAGGGGGGTTAATTTTAAGTGCCGCGGCCGGGATTGGCTAATAGTGTGCCGCGGTCCCTTTAAGGAGCCGCGGCGGGGAATTTAAAAGTTTTAAATGCAGCGGGGGGCCTGATCTATGCAGATCGGGGACCCCCGCTGCAAGGGGTTAATGTGGGGGTGCTGCAGGGGTCCTGATAGAGACCCCTGCAGCATGGGGATGTGTATAGGGTGCAGGGGGGAGCCTCACGCTGCTGTCTCGGGCTGTTCCGAGGCAGCACGTAGAGGCTTTCGGATCCCTTGCGTGGACTTTTTGTCCACGTAGGGATTCTTACGATATGCGAGACTCGTGCATAGATTTAAGGCTACGTAGCTCTCTCGGAGCCTATTCTCGGCCATTTTCTCGCAGTCATATCGTAAAGCAGGCTGCGAGAGATTCGGTTCTCGCAAACAGCAGGAAAACTGCCTTTTGCGAGCACCGAGAGAACTACGAGGGAGAATTTAATAGGGCCCTTAAATTCTAAAGGGTGGGATGTTTTGATGTTTACATAAGGAAAGGCATTTAGACAAGTACCAACATGAAACTGATCGCTTATTTATGTGTTTGGAAGCTTCTGACATAAGATATATGATAAACATAACAATGCAATGGCTGTCTGAGTGAAAGAAGCATGAGGTTCTGATTTGAGACCAGGTATACAGTATCTACTGACTATCCATCATATAATATGTAGGTCTCCTTGGCAGACAAAATAAAAATCATGAAAGTTAAACGACCCAAAAAAATTAAAATGGAAAATAAAGAAAGATGCAAACACGTGCATTGTAGGTGCCGTTGGTCTTAAGAGCATTTAAAGTTTTGTATATTAAAAAGATGAATAACTGGCATAAGGGGCATTTGAGAAACATATATAATTGTAGTTGTATCTCTTCCAGCATATATCACTTAATATTATTGTTTTAAAGTGCGATTGTTTTGCTTTCTTAACTAAAATTCCTCAAAAAGTATCCATTATATTATCCAGTCAAAAAAAATAGCAGCAGTAGTAGCAATAGTAGCAATGCAGTTATCCCAACTTGAGCATCTTTTCAAGAGAGATCATAGGTGATCATAGGTGATCATTACAAAGTAATAAAAGGAACTTGTTGGTATTGGACATAAATATGATAACCCATCTCAGAAACATTGAGAGAGAACTGCAAGAAGTGACTGTGGCAAGAATAAGCCGATAATTACAACAAACTTTTCGATTCATTTTAGCCCAGCCCAAATATTAAAGAGCTACACCATTAGACTTTTACACCAAAACATTATGCTAATGCTAATGTGTAAATATCTGCACATGGATTAAGAGCTGGCTAAAAGACAGGAACGAAAAAAAATTATTGTAAATCGAACATGCTCAGATTGGACTAATGTGGTAAGTGGGGTTCCTCAGGGCTCAGTATTAGGTCCTCTCCTTTTTAACATATTTATTAATGCCTTAGAAATAGGACTGGAATGTATTGCCTCCATTTTTGCAGATGTCACAAAGTTGTGCAAGGTAATTAAATCAGAAAATGATGTACTTTCCCTCCAAAGGGATTTGCATAAATTAGAGAAATGGGCAATTAAATGGCAAATGAGATTTAATACGAATAAATGTAAGGTTATGCATCTGGGAAGGAACAATAACCATGCAATTTATAATCTTAATAGAGCAAATCTAGGGGTATCAGATGTTGAAAGGGATTTGGGAGGACTTGAGGACAACCACCTACGTAACAGTTCTCAATGCCAAGCAGCAACTGAAAAAGGCAAATAAACTATTACCATGTATTAAGAAGGGTGTAAAAGCAAGGGAAGCAAATTTAATTCTACCACTATACAAATCCCTAGCACGCCCTCATTTGGAATATGGAGTACAGTTTTGGGCAACAATTCATAAAAAGGACATTTTAGAACTGGAAAAAGTACAGAAAAGGACAACAAAACTAATAAGGGTAATGGAGGGGCTAAGTTATGAAGAAAGACAAACCAAGTTAAACCTATTTTCTATAGAAAAAAGGTGTCTAAGAGGAGATATGATTACCCTATATAAATACATCCAGGGTTAGTATAAAGATTTCTCAAGGGAGCATTTTGTGCCAAGAGGTTTTCAACTGACACAAGGACATCCTTTGAGGTTTGAAGTAAAAAGATTCCACCTTAAAGAAAGAAAAGGGTTCTTCACAGTAAGGGTAGTTAATCTGTGGAATTCTCTATCAAGGGAGGTGGTGACAGCGGATAGATAACTTTAAAAATGGATTGGATATATTTATAAATAAAAAGGGCATTCAGGGTTATCCTGGTTAATTAGAGAGGGAGTATTGATCCAGAGAGGAATCCGATTGCCAGTATCTGGGGTCAGGAAGGAATTTTTTTTTCTCTTTTGACACAATTGGCAAAGTTTCACTGGGTTTTTTTTTTTGTTTGCTTCCTCTGGATCAATTAACAACTAATCTGTATATTGCAGATCAGAGAAGATCTTAAAAGATTGAATTGGATGGGTAAAAGTATTTTTTCAACCTCAATTACTATGTAACTATGTAACTATGTAACTTTACGGATCAATCACAAAATAGGGCAATGCAGTAATTACATATATCTGAAGAAAATATTATGGGTACCAAAGACCACTCGCAAATGGTATTAAAACCATTGCTGAGTGCCGAAGCACCAGTTAAAGAGACACTATAGCACCAAAAACTATAGAAAATTATGAATGTTCATCATTATTTGACACTTAAAAGTCCAATATAAATATTTGTCATTAAAGCATATGATATTTTATTATTATGTCAGTTTCATTAAACAACATCCACGGCAACACACAACCTAGTACTCAAGGGGTTAATACATATCAGGAAACCCCATGGACTAGGAACAAATGCTCTTATATATATATAATAAACACAATTGTATAAGTTAAATCTATAAATACAGTTGTCACTTATATTTAATTTAAATAAAACACAGCAATTGTTCTTACAAGTTAAAATAATGTTGATGTTCGAATTTTCTATTGGTTCCTGGAGCCGTTTCTCACCCGTAAAGCTTAGTTTTGGTGTAATCTACACATACTTCCTACACTGAAATCTCTTGCGGACAAGGCTGGATTTACATATGTCAGCTGAGTGCCATAGTGTTGCAAGAACAAACATGTAAAAAAAGCTCCTGGAGCCAAATTTACAGTATAAGGTAATGTACACATTTATCTATCTATCTATCTATCTATCTATCTATCTATCTATATATATATATATA